>JAPZDV010000015.1:13193536-13265832 GCA_029814665.1 Acanthurus lineatus
AGACGCCGGAGCCGACTGACCAGAGTGTTTCATGTTTACCAGGTACATATTTTTTTATTTTTAATATTATATTACTGTATAAAAATACGTTGTCAGTTCCTGAGAGGCATGTATGAGTGTGCTGTACATTTTCATGTTTACCAGGTTTACAAGGTTATGCATTAAACGGCACGAATACTACACT
Organism: Acanthurus lineatus; assembly: GCA_029814665.1. Lineage (NCBI taxonomy): Eukaryota > Metazoa > Chordata > Actinopteri > Acanthuriformes > Acanthuridae > Acanthurus > Acanthurus lineatus. Next base: position 13,193,721 of record JAPZDV010000015.1, read on the forward strand.
CCAGAGTCCGACTTCTCTATAAAAATAATTAACAAAACGCAGAGTCGAGGGGTTTTGGACCAGCCAGTGACAGAGTGTGACTGAGCATGGTTACACTTGACACTTTTGATGAGTCGCTTGTCAGAGATTATTTGGTTTTGATAGAAAGAGCATCTTTAGACGTTTTTCCTTTCATGTCTCGCACTTCAAATGTGTCTTCACCTGGTCTGACTGACACTGACGTCCCCTTGAAGATTTCATTCTTCAGTCCACGTGGACTCTGACCTGTTTTCAGTGAAGCTCCTGAAGCTCCTGAAGCGAAGGGAGGACACCTTCACCGAGTCGACTGACAACAAAAAAATTAATGAACCGCAACAGTTTAGATGTCAGCTCCACAGGAAGGAATCAACAGGGTCCATTTTTATTGATTCATTGACTTTTCTGCTCACTGTAGCCAGTGAAGCTGCCTGTAAACAGATGAGCTCACAGCAAGACTTAAAACTTTCAAACACACACACACCGGGAGATTCATGTGATATGAAAGAGTTGTCTGTGCAAATTCACTAAATACAACAAAAATAGACTTTGAAAGTGTTGAATAGCAGGGAAACTGTGGTTACTGTGGAGGTAAACGTTAGGGATACACACCCAGGATGATGCCCAGGAATGTTTCTGACACTAAAATTAAAAAACACAGTCACATTCTCTGCACACACTGATCCCACAACACACTCCGAGGGTCATAAATGATGATTAAGAGGGATAATTTCTGTACGAGTTGATACTTTTTTTGTTAAATCTTGACTACAAGCATGCAAACCACATGAAATCCTCCTTAAAAATACAGTTTGGTCCTGTTTTTAGTGGAGACTCCCTCTTACTAAGAGTTCATTTAAGGGATGATGACCTTAAACAGCTCCTAATCTGATAAACAGCCACAAAACATGATCAATAAGTTAGTCATTCATGTTAAATTTAAACCCTGACAGAAGCATTTCCACTTTTATAGCTGTTTAACAGCTACAGCTCCTGTATTCATACAAAAGAAATGCCCTTTTACGTTCATGACGCTCCATTATTTTGCTTGTTACTGTTATTCTGAAGCAAATTAACTCAGGATGAAGCATTTTTAACACTGAAGTTTCAAATTAAGGTGAATAATGTGATTAAATGTAATCTGGTTTTTAAATGATTCCTCAGTTTTGCTGAAAGTTTGCATCATATCAGCGTCTCCGTCTCCCTCATCCGCTCCCTGTGAGTGTTTGAAGCCGTTAGTTGAAATGTAACAGATGTTCTTCGGTGTCCCATTTGTGTCAGTCTTCATTCATTCACATCTCTGTTTGTTTAAATCCAGACTTCGGAAATGCTTTGAGAAATTACCGAAGAAAGAAAACTGCTGGTTAGAAATGCGAAGAATCAAAGTTCTGTTGTACAGAGTCGATTAAACGGTTTTATATTGAATTTATAGTTGATGTAATTCATCAGGCAAACATGCTTTATATTGGCTGGTTCCAGCTTCTCAGATGTGAGGATTTTTATGTTTTTGTGAACTAAATCTCTTTGGCTTTTGGACTGTTTGTCAGACAAAAAAACAAAAACAAAAAAAAGCATCTGATGAACATTTAAACAGTTCGTCAAACTAATCGATCAGTGGCAAACTGATGAAGAAATATTCGTTTCATTTCAAGTCTCCTTAACTTCTCAGAACATCAAGATCTTTCACTGTCTGCTGAGGAGAATAAATATTCAGCAACAAACTGAGTGAAATGCGGTTAAACTGCTCGTCGTTTCAGGTTAAAGACGTTTAATGCAGCATAAAGTGACTGCTGCTCTCTGCAGAGTCCACAGCGGTTTCATAGCCAGAAGCACCAGAAACATCCTCCAGCTGAAGCTCAGGAGACTTTGAGCTCGACGCCTCTGTGGGCTTCATCTTCCTCTCCGTCTCTGCGGCTCTGAGGTGTCAGAATTCGCCATATTGATGCTTCAGACAACGTCAGCAGGGAACCGCCGAGTCTGCCGCCCTTCATCTTGGCAGTCGTGCTTCAGAGACGGAGCCGTGTGAAGAAGGCTGCCGAGCCATGAAGCTTCAGTCAGTTCCACCACAATGTTTTTCTACACTTCTGATGAACCGAACATTTGGTTCAATCACAGACATGAGCCTTCCCATGAGCCCTTTCTTCCTTCATGATCTGCCTATTTGCAGGTCTGATTCAGGTTTCTTTGTCGTAACCTGACTGACCCCAATTTAATTTAAATCGCATCCAAACAAACTTTTACTTTTAATGATCCGGCTGAAAGTAACGACCATCTTTTTTAAAGAAATTCTGCCATCAGGAAGCGAATCCTTTAATCCTTTTTGTGCATAATGTGCACAAAGATACGACGATGTGCTGAGGACTCTTGTTTACTGACTTCCTGCCAAAAAAAAACATAAATCTTTTCAGTGGCTGACTTTAGGTTTAAGCTGCTGTCTGTTTCACGGCGAGCTGCAGATGACAAACGCTATTTGTCAGGTGGCGGTGATGTTGGAGAGGTATCATAGCAACAAGAGTCCTGGAGGTGTGAGAGGAGAGAGTCTGTGGGAGTAACCTCTCGTCCTTGGCTTAATCAAACCTATCTGCTCAAAACTACAGCACTTTATGGGTGTTTTTGGGTTTTTTTGTGGTCTAAAAAAGTGGAAGTTTTATTTTAAAGTCCTTTCCGTTGTTGGACTGGTCGGTCTGCAGAGCCTCGGTATCTTCTGCAGCCGTTAGCTGAGCTGTCGGTGAGACAAACTGCAGTAAGATCCAGTCGCCTGCAGCAAGTTTAAGCAAACTGTCTCGGTTTCTGTTTGCACACTTCCCTTCCTGTTATATTTAACAACATGTGGTTGTTAAGACCTGTTTTTAATGAAGCTCTGCCACCTTTCAGTCCTGAGTTCACCTGGCACCAGCTGACGAGTGATCAATCACCTGCTTAATGAATCAAACTAATCAAATCTCATCTCTTTTCTAAATTTCAGTAATAAAGGATGGTTGGTTGAGATATCTGGAACATCTTGTGTTGTTGCAAAGCTCATTTTTAGTTTCAGTTTTGTCCATGAAAGTGGTTTTATTTTCATGCATGCAGTTTTTCTTAGAAACAAAACAGCAGGAAACATCTGTTCATTTCATTAATTTAATTAATGAGCCAGTTTAGCTGCAGCTTAGACAGAAGTTTCAAATAACTCCTGATGTTTTGCTCTTTCAAAGTAGTGAAACTCTCATTGTCCCTCATCAGGTGTTTGGTAGATCCCACGTTCCTCAGTATGAAAAGTTCAAATGGTGAAATTATAAATAAATTGTATAGAAATGGATTTGATGATTCATTGAGAGGATTTCTTAAAGCTTTTTTATGTGATGTATTTTCTGATAAGTAAACAAAAGCAAGGCTGAAGGCTGCAGGATGGAGTTTGATACTGATGGAGTTTTAAAGCCTTTTAGCTTTTCTTTCATGTGTCACCACCATTTAGATTAAAACATGTAAACAGATACATCATTATTTTTTTTTCAATCAACTAATCAAGCTGTATGAACGAGCATTAAAGGTCTATATTAATCCTTTTACTCTTCTTCATCTTGCATTTCAATGTCACTTCCTGTCTTTGCTTGTGATTAGAGTCTCAAACCAATTTCCCTTTTTTTTTATAGTCGGATGAAAATTAGCAGTTGTCTTAATTTGCTTTTTTTTTGCTGCCGTCTAAATTAGAGTGTTGCTTTTCTTGCTTTTCTTAAATTTACTAAAACTGTTTCCTCCTCAAAAGAGGGTTTCCAAAGAATTACCCCCCCGCTGTCAAATAACAGCGCAAAATCAGGAGGCAGCATCTTAATTTTCTTCATGTCGTCTTAATTTTCAGGCTGTTGCAGATTTGAGATTTTACACACGAATGTCTGTCTTCCTCCTTTTTGTCTCATTAAAGTACAATAAGAATTTTCTAAATCCTTCATTATGCATCTCCTGTCCTGTAGTTTTATCTCTCACCTGTAGTCTTTGACTTGTAGCTCTAATGTGGCTGAAAGTGGGTCAACAGTGAAATAAAGGCAAAGTGTCGGAGCGCAAACAGACGTTAAACTGAACTTAAAACCACAGAAATTCAGGTACAAGCTGAAAAAAAGGCCCTACAAAGAGACCTCTAAAAGCAAGATGTTTCCCCTTTCTTCATATTTTCTGTAATTACAGGGTTTCGGTCACGATGTCAGAAGAAAGTAACTCCCAGCATTCAGTCTGTTGCCTGTGTGTTGATCCCTCACATCTGACCAGCAGGCAGCTCTGATTTACAGCCAGCAGCTCGAGCGTGACACTGAACTGCACACAATGAGCAAGTGTTGCTATCAGAGCCGACAAAGGCTCCTTTATAGCTCCTCATTTCTGCGTTTTTCTATCCTTGAGAACTCAGAAGTTGTGATATATTCAAATATGAACCCTCTTATGTCAAATATTTGCCTGAATACATCATGCTTAGATCTAATATCACAGCTTACTGGCTGCAAACATTAGAATATCACTTAAACCAAACAGTATTTACAATAAATACGAGAGAGGTCGAGCTCTTGTTGTGTGAAAGGACGACAGAAAATGGTAAAAATAATCTTGTGCAGGTCCTGTTGTTGAAATTTAAGTTGTATTCACATGATGTCAGTATATCAAACACCTGACTAAGAAAAACTACAATAACCTGGCTTTCGTCCACGGTGCCAACTGTGCAAAGGAGCGGCCCCTCGCATGCAAACGAGTTTATTTAAAAATGAGAGGAAACACTTTGCCATTGGCTGCAGAACGGTCTGCTGTTATTTGCTGAATCCGTCCATCTGGCGTTCGGCAGCAGGGAAGAAGAAAAGAACGAAGAATGCTTCGAATCACGTCGGATTTGCCAAACTTACACAATGTTGTTCTGAGTGTGATTGCATGCGACAAAGAGCGTGTCTTCAATATTTAAGATAAATCTCGACATTCCTCCCAGTTGAATGACCTTTACAGTCATTTCAAAGCTTATTAAACTGCTTAAGTTAACAGGTTTTTGGTTAGTTTTGGTCTTATAGAGGACTGGTGGCTTTTTTCTGCTTCTATTATGTTTTTTTCTATATAACTTTCAGTCTTACCAAAACCTCAACCATAATATTATCACATTATCTGGTAAAAATGATTATTTCAACACCGCTCAGTTTACTGATGTGATTTTTGCAGCAGAGTGATTCCCATAGCTTCCCATCTGCCGTGTAAAGATGGTCACGTCGAGTAAAAGGTTGCGTGTTTGGTGAAGCACAAGTCATTTCACGGGTTTGTGGCCAGACGGAGCCAGAAAAGAAGCTCTCGCTTGAAGAGGAACAAGTAGGAAGGAAAAAAAACCTCCTTATTCTGCACATAAGGGAAAGAAAATAGATCACAGGATGCAAGGAAAGGAAATACTGTATGTCAGAGTGTGTGTGTGTGTGTGTGTGTGTCATCTGCAGCCTTATGCTCCATCATGTCAGCTCTTCCTGGGATCAGTTAAAGCTCCTAAATCTGACTCCCACAGATCCCACAGAAGCAGTTCAGTCGCTGCAGGGATTCGACTCTCACATTGTTGAAACTCACCTCGTCTGCTGCGGCAGGAAGCTGGACAGTCACTTCGGATCTCCAGCTGTTTTTATAAAGAGCTTTAAAATGCATCACAACATCCAGAGAAACTTAACTTCTGTTGCGAATTCAGCAGCTTCAGACTTCAAATGCTCATCTAAAAAATTTTTAAAAATGAACATTAGAGATTTATCTTTGATTACCGTAATTCTCAGACTATTGAGTGCACCTGAGTGCACAAAAAACACAGCAGTGTTTACAGCCGTAGCTGCAGGGGACAGTTGTACACATTCACACCTTGACACCTGGGACGCGGCCAGTCCGACCACAGCCTGAGCGTACTGGCACACCAGCGGCCCCAGTGGAGCAGTTTGGGTCTTTGTTCAGGAGGCTGACAGGAGTTAATGATGCAGGGAAAGGTGTTATTCATTCGTTTCCCTCGGCCATGTCACACTGCGCTTTCAAATGACTGAACTGAGGTGCCAAGTAGGTTTTTTTCTGTGTGTGTATGTGTGTGTGTGTGTTTTCAGTGCAGTCGTGTTGTGTCTCAAAAAACTGAGGAGCATCATTTACAGTCTGATAAAACACACATTTAGCGGGTAAGCCTGTTGAATAAGTGTGTGTGTGTTAACGTTCCTCCTGTCAGATCTGCTGAGAACTGGAAAACAAAGTGATTCGCTGTTTCTTTGTCTTCCCCTCATGCATATTTTACACGCAGCATTAAGAGATCATACGATGTGTTTGTGTTCTTATCCAATTTTTACGACGGCGCCACATTTGGGGAAGTGTGCTGCAGGCTGTTCGGTGATAACAGCTGACAGTTGGTCTGCAGCGAGTTTGCTGTTTGAACCTCCAACTTTTTTATAAAAAAAAGTCTTTGTTTCACTCTTCTGCCCACTGACATGTTACTCTAAAATCACACCAAGTGTGTTCAGATGAGTTTGTCCTGCTGTTTTCTACTTATTTAACATTTATTAGTTCCTTAGAATTGCTATTACATAGAATACAATGAATAATAAGAAAAAAAAGATTAGCTGGAGTAAAACAACCCTTAAAGTATAATTTTTAAATAACTTATCTGGTTACTTTGCACTGATTGTTTGATTTAGATAAAAATACTCATATTTCATAGAAATACTTCATCAATAACATTGAATTTAATCAGAATGAGAGAAAACGGAGCAGCAGAGCCTGAATTCACTCAGTTGGAGCTCGGTTGTTGCAAACTGCACCATCAGCTACTCTGACGGAAACCCGCCATTGGCTGATTGAACATCCAATTACTTCCCTACTTTCCACTCTGCGATGGAAGCGGTTGGACAAATAAGTGCAATCCTTCATTTCAAACAAGTAGGAGCCCGTAATCTGCTGTTATTTAGTGATTTCAGATGAATTTCCGGTCATTATAGCAGCAGTTTGGTGGTCAGACTCAGCAGGTGTCAACAAAACCTCCAACCAGGAGCTGCGACGGAGCTGAACACAAAGACTCCATCACTCACCGTTTACAGATGTGTGATTGTGTTTAAAAGGGAAGTTATTGGAACCTGCCAGTGCTGCAAAATACAGATACTTATGAATTAAACCCAGAGACATTTTTGCACTAGTTTTTTTAAATTTTTCAAATCATCATGAGAGTGGAGACGGTCGTCTGCAAGAATGAACTACATAATGATTATTCATCTAATATTTGAACCTTAATTTGTCTAAAAATGATCATAATTTGAAAGGATAACCCAAAAAGAGAAGCCTTAAGCTACGTTTTACCCTTTAATGTGAATCTCATTTGCTCTTTGATTAATGATGTAATGTATACAGTAAGAAAACTTAAACTGAGTGTCCAAAACACAAAAGTGTTGAGCCTTAAAATGGCATTTTTGAAGGTGGAATTTGAAATGTTGCTGGAGAAAAGATAATGAAACAACCAAAAGCATCAGGAAGAAACCACCTGGAGATCAATAATATCGACTGTAAGTTGTGTCAAAATCTTCTGAGGATAATTTATTTTTTTGGACGAAGGAGAAAATGTTGACATGGTGTTGGCAGCAGGTGAAAGGCAGAGGGGTCCCTTCATCAGGACCATAAATATGCAAAGAATTTTAAAGAAGTTCGTCGAAGAAAAGGCCAAGAAAGAGAATCTGACTGTGAAGCAAAGTGTTTGTGATCAATAGATGGAATAACTGACAGATGTATTGATCAGCAGACATCACTACCCTTCAGCTGATCCCATTATCAGACAGAAACTGTTGCAACTGCAGGACACTCGTGCAGAAACAAATAAGTTTTTAAAACAGGACTTAATGGACTGATTAGATTCTGGGACAGTTTTTATAACCATTTAGTTTCTGTTTGAGCCTGAAAAATCTGCTGTTGGCTCTGTGGGGCCACTTTGAACAGTCTTATCAACGCCAGCAGCCGAACCATCTGCATGGCGGTGGCGGCGAGGAGAGAAAGCAGCGGTGATGAGGAGATAGGAGACGATTTGCGGGACAATAAAAAGATGGAGGCGAGTAAGAAAAGGAGAGAAGCGGCAATGCAGAAAGACCGAACACAGTTCAGCATGTTTATTCATTCATGTGCATGAGTGTGTGTGTGTGTGTGCGTGTGTGTGTGTGTGACTGAGAGTGGAGGGAGATAATGAGGTAATGGCGCTCAGTGAAGTGTGACGGAGAGACGAGGGAGAGAGCGATATGAAGAGGGGAGGTTGAGAGGGAGACAGACGACAGAGGACAAAAGGAGCTAATTAAGTGTTGCCATTTAGAGACGTCGAGCCGTCTTTTCGGTGGGAGCTGATCGATCCGAACATCTCGGAGAGGTGGAGAGGACCGGATGAGTCATACACACTGTGAGAGGACGGAGCAAAGTTAGTCGACTGGAGCTTTGGAAACCTTCTCATTGGTCTTTAACTTCTAAAACGGAAAGTCTGGAACTTCATTTAATAGCAATTCAGCAAATTCTTTTGTTTCTGAGCCAAACTGTTCTCACTCCAAACTCAACACACACACATTAAAAAGGTCGGTCCGAAGCTCTTGGCATCACATAAGTTCCTTTAAGTGTCTGTGTGTGACACTAAAACTCCAGCAAACAACTTTGGAAAACCTGTTGAACATGTACGGAAATGTTATTCGCTTGTTTAAAGTAAACTAATAGGTGCAGTTGGTAAAATGCTTAATATAGTGATGGTGATAGAAGAGCATTTGCATTCTGTATTATAAACGATTAAATGTTTTATAATAAAAAAGCTATAGAAGCGACTCTTGGTGTAATTTCAGTGGTGATTCCCCAGGCAAAAATTCCCAAGGGGCCTCTCTGATGAGCATAATGTTGTATGTTTGGGACTTATTTCTGTTGGTAATATGCTCCAAAGTTGACAGTCTTTCATGCAGAAAGCACACTGTTAAAGTTTAGATCTAAATTTCAAAGCTTTAATAGTTTAAGAGTTAGCTAAGACACAACTTTCATTAGTTACAGTAAAAGCTGTTGTCTGGGTTAGCTTTCCCGTCCAAATCACTCCATTACCGGTGTGTCCTAGTTACTTTTGTGAAATTTCAGTATTGTACCTTACAAACATATTCACTTTCTCTCTGACGGCTAATGTTAGCTGCTAGCCAAGCTCGCAAGACAGTCGCGTGCCAGTGTGTTAACACACTGTAACGGCGAGCTGACGGAGTGGGATCTCCAGGCTGATGTCTTGCACTCTGTTAACAAGGCTAACTAACTATTAAACAATTAACAGTCAGCCTTACACCTAACACTAGTTTAAGTGTTTGCCACACGTCGATATCCGCTCCACTTACTGCTGAGTTGCTTTCTCCTTTCTTCTGCCTCCTTTCTTCTCTTTCTTTTCATGGTTGACTTTACGTTACTTTGATTGACACACTTCAGTAAAGTTACTGGATATAGCAGTGCGACAGGGGGCCCCTTTAGGGAGGTATCCATCAAAGATGTCATTGCAATTTGAGCACTGGTTATTTGATGGGGTCAATGGGGTAGGTCACTGCAGTTGCTACATTTTAGGACATTACTGTGGAGTAAAGTTCGTCAGCCCTTGGGGGCCCCCTAGTGGCTTGGGACCCCAAGCAGCTTCCTGCCTTGCCTGTTGACAAGCTCCGCCTCTGACCTGATCTCATTTTTAAAATTCTTCATTGCCTAAAAGAAATGCTTGTGATCACTGCTGCACTGATTCTTGTGTACTGCAGAGGTGACATAAGCAGCTTTGTGTGAGTGCCTGTCATGTTGGTTGACTGCTGGGAGGCGGCTCACTATGAGCCTGCAGCGTCGTCTAAGCTTCAGGTGTTTTGAGAGCAGACGTCAAGCTCAGATATGCCGGCTAGGACATTAGTGAGAGCCTGTCAGCTCTTATCGCAGTCATGCCGGTTGTGTCTTTTGTGTTCTTCAGTAGAGATCAACGTGCAGCCCTTCCACATGCTTTAACATCACCTACACTTACAAGAACATTTCCGCTCTTCATTCAGCTGCACAAATTGTGACAAAATGTCGTTATGTAAAATACTTCTACTGAGCCTTTTGCTGTGCTGTCAAATCTCATTTTGCCATTGCACTTAACCTACATGCTTATCCTCTGCCTATTTGGTGCTCTACGCAGGCTCAAGCAAACACAGATTTGAGTTCACTTTGATATTGGCTCTCTGTTCCAATCTGATAATTCAAATTCAGTGAATCTAACATATACACGATTCAGGTCATCTACTATCATCACCACCAACCTCGGGCCAGGTTCCAACTCTATTTTGACCAATTCTCCTTGGGTGATTGAAGGCCAGGAGCTGCTTGTTGTCATGGAAACCCTCCAGTCATGTAATTGTGCCCACAGTTGTGTTGGAGGCTGAAGTGGGTGGGAATTTCTTTCTGGAGGTTGTCGGGTTGATGTCAGGGTCAATGGCAGAAAGATTTTTATTATAATTTTTATATCAGTCTAATAAAAAAAATACTCAGTAGCAGTAGTATTGAGTTTTTTTGTAACTTTTGTACATCCTATTAACATTTGTGTGTGAGTGGGTGTTAGATGGGAGGAAAGATGTTATGAACATGTCTCAGTATAAAACAGTCCAGTACAAAACCTCAGTGCTCAAACATGTCATTTATTTGACACTGCTATGACAACAAAACTTAATATTGACAAGCAAAAGCTAACATTATGAAAGAACAGTATGTATACAGTCGCCACAGTGGGTACATTAAAGTGGCCACAGAGTGTATGTACCTTTATAAATTAAATTATAGTTTTTATTCAGAATTCTCAGTAGTATACCCTGAACCTCAAAGGTGGCAGGGAATCGTGTAACATATTTCAATATGTACACTGGAGGAGCATATATCCTGCGTCAGTTACATTCATCAGTTAAAATTGCTCTTTTTGACAGTGCCTATCATAACACACGAATTTTAAGGTTTGTTGCGAAGTCGTTCCTCTGAGCCTTACTGTTTCCTCCACTTAATAGGTTTTATTGCTGGTGCTTTTTTAGGATGGTGATGCCTCGTGATAAACTAAGCTTGTGGCATTTCCTGTATTTGTTGACACAGGTTTTTGGCTTAGTTATGGAACGTAACTTGTGTTTTATTTCAGGCTTTACGTGAAGTTATTCTGCCCGAGTTTAGGACTGTTTCGTTCACTTTGTGGAAAAACTATCATCATAACACCACCAGAATCTTGTTAAGAGTGATAATACTTAGTCAATTAATCGAGTAGTTGATCAATTAAAATAATCAGCCAGTATTTTGATTGTTTGAGTCACTGTTAGAGTCATTTCTTTAGCAAAATTGCAGAGAAAAATTATCCTCAACAATATATTATATGACACACAGAAAACATCAACAATGAAAGCAGCTCTTGTATTGATACCTTGAGAGATCTGCAATTGTCTCTCTCATCTTTCTGTCACACACACTGTTAGGAAAGTGTGCCCCCCTCTCAAGTTAACAATAGTTTGGTTTTTGCAATGTGTTTGATTGTCAGTACAGTAGGATGTTAAACACTTGTTACATATCAACAGTGTTTTATACTGTAGTATAATACAGCTCTACAGCACTGAGAGGGAAACATGATTTCTAGTTCCAGTCTCTCCATCCATGAAAACTGAGGCGGCAGCACTTCATGGATGTGTTTTTGAATGTTTCCGGAGGACGGTGCAGAATTGTTTTGTCCAAGTTGCTTCTTTGTACCCTACAGAGATAACGTCTGCCAGAGTCTACCATGAATGTGCTCTGGTGTATAGAGAGAGAGAGAGAGCAAGAGAGCCTTTTATTATTTGGCCAACTCTCCTCACTGTGTCCAGCTTTATCAGGTCGCACATTTTGAGCCAAGCCCAGCAGGGTGTGTATCTGTGTGTCTGTGTGAGTGTGTGTTTGGTTCGCTTTTGTTCAAGTCTCTTGTAGAGACAGTTTATTCCTCTATCACCCACCACTCTCTATCAGCAAGTTAGTTCCATGTTGGACTATTTCAGTACATTAAGATAATGTGAGTGCTGCTGCTGCGCCACATCTGTCATGTTCAAAAGGAGTGTTTTGTGTTGAGCCAGTCTATTAACAAATGCAGCAAAATTTCTTCATGTGAACTAGTTTCTCCAATGAAAATCTTCCTCCTTCCATCTTTGTTTATGTATTAGAGGCATGTGGATTTACCTACAGCACACAGGATAAACATGGAGGATCTGGATCTATCTAAGCTGCCCCCATTAGCTGCATGCCAGATATTATTGTGATTGTTACATGAGCAGTTTTTACATAGTCGTCTCATTTAGCCAGTAGCCGTGGGCAGTACACACCATCTGGAACTTTGGCCCTCTCCCACAGTCTGACACAGACGGTGAAACAAAGCCTGTACTCTTCCTGTCTTACACTTCACTGCAGGCAGTAGAAATTAGTGCCTATTATCAAACCATTTTGCCATCGATCTATCAGTCGTTTCCTTTCACAGTGCTTAAAATCTGCAGTGCTTCTCCCTATGTTGCTGCCTTCCATCATTATTCTTTCTTCATTGTGCTCAGTTAAGTCCTGTTTCACCGCCTCTGCCAGCAGTAGTAATAAAATCTAGCTGTTTGGGCTTTGTGAAGCCTAAATACAGCAGCCACTGCACCACTCTCCACTTCTGGTCCAATCTTGCAGAAAAATATTGTCTTGAATTACCTCCAAGTCTCATCTAGCAGTGGTCTGCTCTTTAAAAAACAATAAAATATATTGTCAGTTTTCATCAGAACGCAGCAAATTGCACATTGGCAGTAAATCTCCGGCAAACTAATGTGCTGCAGCCTTGGTCCTCTCTCCTCCAGTCTCAGAAAAAGCCCAGTGGTTGCTTGTATTGGTTGCAGATGGTAACAGTAGATCGAGCCTTTTTATTCAGCAGTTTATAACTCATGACAAATGCTTGTTCAGTCTTACAGAAACTCACTGTAAATGTCAGTCCACTGTAGTTTAGTCTACTCATATCTGCTCATACTTACTTCCACAAATTTTCAATAATGTTTTATAAGGCTTGTAAAAGCCAGGGATGGTGTGTAAAAAAAACCTGTACATTGTGTAACTCTAGGAATAACACCATGGATGTGAAAAGTAAATTCTTAACACACTTCATATTTGTGCAGTATTATTTACTGATCCCTTATCAAATGATTATGATAATTATGTGTAGCTTTTGACATTTGCAAGAGACCTAAGTTATAAATATTAAAACTCAAAGTCTAGTCCTTCTACAGGCAGGAACACTACAGATTTAGCAAGTTGTTAGAGCTCAAGGTTAAGTCTTTTAAATTCCATTAAATGTTGGACTCACTCCGAGGAATTCAGTTTACAATTATATTACACACAGAAAAACAGTAAATAGTCACAACTGAGAAGCTGAAACCAGCGAATGCTTGGCAATGCTTCTTTCTAAATTACTTTAATAATTGTTAAGATTGTAATTATCCTATAACTAATAATTCAGTCAGTCCTTTTTTTTTTTTAGCTCTACCTGAATCTTTGCTCACTAATCTATGGTCAAGAAACAGAGAGACAGTAAAGAATCAATAATTAAACTGCATCAGATCTTAGTAAATCCAAAGTCTTAGTGTGAAACTACTCTGCATCAGCTGTTAAACAATTTGAAAGAAAACTGATTTATGTGTATACTGAAATGTTGAATGTACATAATATAACAAACAGGCTCTATTTATTCCAACATATGCTTACCTTTGCCATGTACCACTTTGGATCCTTTCAAGGTTTGTAACATGGAACAGTGTTGAGTTTATTTTCTGACTGTTAGTTCTATCAGTCAAATCCAGTCGAGCCATGTGAAGAAAACTTAGCTCCCAAACCTGTCAGCCTCTTCAAGTTTGTTTCATTAAACCCCTCATTGCTAAGCTTTAAAGGAAAAAAATGTGATGGATGCTGCATCTGAGATGACGTGCAAAATGTACATCCAGGGTGGTACCTTATTTATATAAATAACACGCTTCTCGTAGGTGCAGGATCTGTCTGAAATGATGTGCAGTGAGCTTAAATTTGGTCCAGGACTTTTAGCCACATTGTCACAGTCTCTCTGGCTCAGATACAGAAAAATGCTCGTTTACCTTAGAAATCAGTTTAACCAACCAGGATGTATAGAGGTCATTTTAGAAAATATATCAATGCATTATATTAGCAGAGGCTCTGTTACTTTTTGTGGGTGCTACAGCGCCTCAGCAATAAATTCTGTCAATAAATGGCTGCATTGATGTTTCACTGCCTGTTTTTCATGGCAGTTTCTATATACCTATTGTGCTTTTTTGACATTATATAGAGACTGATGGATAAAACTGTGAGGGGATGTGGTCACCATGGAAACCTGGCAACTCTACAACCTTGTCTTTCATTACTGCATGTGTCACAGTGTCAGTCAGGTTGTCTGGAGGCCAGTGGTGGTAGTTGATTGAGTTGATGAGAAAGCAGCTAACCGCTGACCCGCTGCAGACCTCTCTGTCAGAGTCAATGTACTCTTAAGCTGTCTAAGTCGTGATGTCTAGCAATACCCACTCACAGGCTGGACTTGCTGTGTAGTATTAAAAAGATGTCACCATTTATGTGATCGTCATTGTTAATAAGCTCATAATCATCAAGTTTTTACCCGTCCAGCAAGTATGTTCTGTCATGTAAAACTTGAAACGTGATTCTTAAACCATTTTTGCTTGAGTTAATGTTTTAGTGCTCGGATTTGACTGTGCTTGCATGTTACCTGATACTCACTGGAGATTTAAATATGCTCCATACTCTGCCTCTGGATCCATTTTGATGTAAACATGCTGCTGAACTAGATAGTCTTTTCTAAAGGCTTCCTAACAACTGTTTAATGGCCTTTACAACCTAAAAAGCTTGATTTAACAATCAGCAAATGAAAAACTGTTTGTGTGAGATTCTCATTTTTTTATTTGAATTTAGCTAAATAATGGTTCTGTCTCTGCCTTAATGCACAGGTGGCCTGGAGGCGAGACCTTTTCCCTGATTTCATCCGATACTTAAATTTACAACTATTTAACATGATGACCAATATTAAAAAAACAAAACAAGTACTAAATTTAAATCATCCATTAAAACTCAGATTTCCTTGAAGTTGGCAGTTAAAACATTTAGGGAGTAAGTGCTGAAAAAAAGGTAACTCATGAACTCTTTATCCCAAGGATAAATAATGGTTTTACAAGTCATTTTATTTCATGTGCTTTACAAGGATATAAATAATGGCCAAAATTACAAAAATCAGTGTGCTGGAAGCCCAAGCCTATGTACACAAGTTGGTCAGCAGTGATTTCACCAAATAACTCATTTCAGTTTTCACTCAAAATACAATCTACCACTTTAAATTTTCAACTTTTATTTTGGTACCTTGTTTCCAGTGCCATGTACTGCAAATCCTTTATTCTTTTCTCTTTTACATTACATGTATGAACAATGAGTTGGCAAAATATCTATGTACATTTTATAATTGGATAATGTCTCATCCAAATAATACAGTAATACTGCGTTTAAAATAGTACATCTGCTAGATAAGAGTAGAGCCCCATGAGAAATGATGGAGGATTTGACCTGACCAGAGTTAGCTAGCCACCTGCAACATTCACTCTATAAGTATGATCATCTAGTTTCAGATTTTTTATAGGATGGCCATCATTCTCAAGCCTAAGGTTTTCATCTCATCATATCATAGAAAAATAATGTAACATTAAGACAACAGTAGACAAGAATTGCACAAGAATAATCATAATCATCATGGTAATATAATACTCTCATATTAAACATTAAAATGTCGGGCAATACGAATAGAATACTTTTTTTATATGCCAGATGCAGTTTTGTTCACATAGGATCATCATCCATTTTGATGAGACACATCTGTTGCATCTTGTTGCAGCAAGTCCAATCACATTTACACGGTTGTGCATATATCTCTGTATTATTTTCTGACTTGAAAGAAAATTAAAAAACTAAAAGAGCCAGCCAGACGTCCTTAAACTTATGCCTATTCCAACACTTACACATGCCCAGTGGTGCCTTTAGAAAGCCCATCGTCTGTTACCAACAGATTCCCTGTAACCACACTCAGTCTCCATTGAGACCCAATGACCGGCCCAAAAGTTCATAGGTCATGCCTCCCAGTTGGGCACATAAAACAGATCCTGCTGTAGTTGCAAAAAGTTGAGGCTGCTTTCAAATAAGTGTACATTCAGAGCAGACCATTGTCTGTCAAGATGCAGTCCTGTTAGCGTGTAAGTGTCTGTTGTCATATGTTTACTGTGTCAAGCATCATGTGGATGAATGATGTTAAAATTTTGTAGTCAACCTTAAACACTGGCGTAGCATCCATGTTTGGAATCCTTTGAAAAGTGAGCAAGAGGGTCCTTTGTAGTCCATTTGCATTGTATGTGTGACAAGGTCCGTGTTTAGGGCTGGCTACATTCTTTGCATTCCACAGTAATAGACATGAGCGTCCGGCATTGCCCTGCAAATGAGATGACATCACTTATCGAGAGAGCCCTCACACCCCGCCTCTCCACCGGCCCCCCTGCTCAGCAAATCCAAAATGGCCACCATGCGTCTCACAAGCCACATGCTAAACCTTTTACATACAAGATAATTTTCCCCAAAATAAAATAAGGTTTACGGCCAAGGAAAAAATCCACATGGTTAAAAGAATTCTAAACATATACACACACATGTGCTGAAAAAGGTATAAAAGAAGAAAAAAAAATCACCTACTTCTTCCTGTGTCAAAGGTAAAGTTTAAAGTTGTTTGAGAAATTAACAGATTTGTTAGTATTTTCAAAAAATAATCTGATAGAAAGAATCAAAAAGTTAATACATTCTAGTAGCCTGCTGGATGAACCAGTTTGAGTCAAAGTTAGACTGTGCTACATCACCTCTCCTGTGATTCAGTTCTGTCAGATTAAAAAATGTCTAAAAAGTCTGAACCTTCCTCTGTTGTCGTGTTTCAACAGCCCTCATCATTGTCAGCTCCCAATCTGGGCTCAACAGACAGCTAAAACACTGTCGTGGCGCTTGGCAGTATTCAGGTAACAAATTTCTTTTAAATTGACTGAGGAAGTTTGACAGAAGGGGCTGAAATGTAAAGAAAATCGAGGGATAGAGGCAGTCAGGAGTAAAAGGAGAGAGACGAAGCCAAACGGTTGCACCCATTGACAGGAAGAAAAAACAAAACAAAAAACAACCAACTGGTTGATCGCTGACTGACCGACAAACAGGAAGTGGAAAAATGGACCGTATCCCCTACAGGTGGAGACAGAGAAGTGCACCACAGCCCTGGGTTCAAAGGTCATGCGCCAGCCCTGCAGGCAGGAGGATGGGACCCGGGCCAAAGAGGGGGAGAGCGGAAACAAAAGAGAGAAGAGGAGACAAGGAGAAAGAAGAGAGAGACAGCGCAGCGCCAAACGTCATCATGCAGTGGACAGGCTCGGCTAACGGGGGCGGGGCGAGATGTTTTGTTTTTTTATTTTTTATTTTCAGCCGGTGAGGTGACGCGGCGGCGTGCGTCGCTCGTGCCCAACTCCGGGGCGGGGCCCCAGTACAGGGCAACCTCTGAAAGGCACACACACACAGGAGTGGACAAGGCGGGTGTATGTTAGAAAATAGTGGTCTCGTACTTGGTGTTGACTCCTCTCTTGGCCTCCTGACCCGGCTCCACAATCCACGGCACATTGGCGTGGCCCTTCTGGTCCATGGACGGCTGCTCCATCTAATACAAAAGGAGATGGTGAAAAAAGAGTATTTTTTTACCGTTGACTGACATATTTTCAGCGATGAAAGCACTTCACAATACTGTATTGATTTGATACTTAAGGATACATATTTTCAAACCCAGACAATCCCTCATGACACATATTGAATCCACATGGCTGTTTCTGTTAGAAATCGACATTTTTCACGACTGTAATGTCAATTTTCTGATACAAGTTCATGCTAATAAAGTCAGTGAAAACAAAGTTAGATGGAAGAATCAATGAGATGGAGGATGTGCTACTTATGAAGCAATAATGTTAAGGGAATAGCTTAAATGTAAGAGAGAGATGAGATTATAGACAGAAACTAAGTTTGAGATAATAAAATAAAACAAAGAGACTAATTCCAATTTTCCATATCCAGAAAATCCTAAATGACAGATCCTACTGGGCCTGTTTGATTGTATATAATACTATGTGCTATAATTGTAGCAGTACACTTTCTGTACATCTTAACAGCTTCAGTTGTTAAAGAGCTGTGGACTCTTGGCTGCTGCTGCCACTGTGAAGCTGTTGTAGCTGAGAAAAAACTAAACAGTTTATTTTCCTTTCAAAAGTATCAGTGTTGCAATAAATCAAGCAGCTGTTTTTATTTTCCTCTAATCTATTCTTTCTTTTCAGATAATTTTGGGAAAGGGGAAACTGTAAAGGGGAAGCAGTTTTGACAGTAGAGGACTAAATTTGACCTTGTGCTACTGTATTATGGTAATTCTACAAAAATATTAAATGTATCCAAATATAGTGGTAATATTTATTTAAAAAATGCTAAAAGGTCTACATATGAAGTAAAGAGGGCCTCTGCAGTACACTGACAGAGCCAAATTTCTCTTATCTTTTCTCAACAAACTGCTACAGCAACAATGTGGAAACTAACTTTTATATAAATCCATTTCTCTATCCTCTCACACAACCACAGCAAGACTTTATAATCTTGTTATGGGGTTACAGGATTAAGGACAAACACGCTTTCGATCTCACAGCAGCACAACACCATCAAGCTTAGCGAAGAACTCACAAGGATCAGTCTTAAATCAACTATAAATGATGCCCTGGAATCAACTGTCTTCAAAACAAGTTTTACATCAACAAAACTTTTGATTTTCTGCAGAGGGGTTGGAACATTAGAACATAAAGTAATGCTGCAGGGACGTCTGATGTGTGACTGAGCTCTGCAACCATCAAAAGACACCAACCTCATTTATTCAAGCCAATGCAAAACATGCTGCATCAAATAGGAGTGTATTTCACATTTTAACCATTTGTATACACAGTAATTGTGGTTACATGCACACTTACTCATTCTAATTGAAATCATTGTGATTGAGGATTTTGGGTCAGCTGTTAACATCAGATGCGGTTTACATGCGCCAGCGCTTTTAATCAGAGCAGCTGTGTGACACACGAAAGTGATAAAAACGTCATGCATTTGTCTTTCTCAACGGCTACATTCAGGACCAACTCTTTTAGCTGCTATATCATTTGGATCAGCTGCCTGATGATAGGTATCTAACTTTTATTATAGTTGTTATCGCTTCAAACACTTTTTATTTATACATTTACCATTTAATATATACATCTATAAGGAGGTAATGCATCCCCACCCAAGGGTTATATCAGAGCAGTAGGGCATATAAAACCTGACTGAGGCACTTTAGTTGAGGTCCACATTTGGCTCTGTATTATCTGTTGATAGAGACAAAGGTAGTAACTGAATAATGAGACACACTCACGGCAAATATAACACACACAGATGCAGAGTCAGTTGAACAAAAGCGACAGAATAAAATGGAGGCACTTACGGCGCTTTCTCCTCGACTAAAAGAAAATCATGTGGAAATAAAAGATAAGAGAAGGAAAAGCGTGGAGGACCTGTGACTGAGCTTTGTGAGGAAGATGGAAGAATCGAGGGGGAGGAAGAGGAGGATGGAGAGGAGGCCGGTGAGGGGTGTAAATGTGGCCCAGTGACCAGCGGCTGGAAGGGGACATGATGACCTACAGGGGCAAAGGTCATACATAGGTCAAAGTGGGCCTGCTCAGCAACACCAACATCCCAAAAGAACCCAGCAGCAAAGTGATGACAGAGTGGTTGCAAGGCAATAAGAGGAGGCAACAACACTCCAAAACCAAAGCAAAACCATGGCATCATCACCCTGGAAACTGTGTGGGACGGCAGCAAAATTAAACCAAGAGTATGCCATGTTTCAACAAATTTACACAGCAACTTTTGCACAGCAAAAACACTGGCAGCTGCACGTCAACTGCACAAAGTCTTACTCTGCAAAAACAACTTTTCAAGACAGACTATCCAGATTTCAGTGAATTTAAAAGTCATTAAAAGTTATTAAAATTCTGCCCAGGAGGTTACATCGCTTTTGGTTACCATCAAAAATGAACCAGTAGCTATTTTCACTTCACTGGAAATGTTTTTACACTCTTTACACAGGGTGTAAAACTGTCAATCACAGGGTTATATTCCTCTTTTGAAGCCACACTGATCAGCATTGGCATGTTAATGTAATCTAAGATTGTGAAGTCATATCTGATACAATTACACAAATTAGGACAATTTAAGCGGATGTTGAGTGAAAGTTACAGGTAGATATGCTCACATACACAATGTAAATATAAATGTGAGTGTTGAGAAACGGATACTTGTGAGCAGAAAAACAAGGCAATGGTGTTTTAAGGCACAGAGGCTAGGGAGGTGCTGCAAGATGGAGATTATTGCTGGCAGGTGGCAGGAATATTAAGTGAATCCTGCAGTATCTTTGCCCTGATGCACACCGCAAGCCCTTAACTACACTGCACACCCACACCCACACCCACACACACACATATATGTAGCCAACAAGGAGAAAGGCAATTAATGGTTAATGAGATGGTTGCAGAGTCAGCAGATTGTGTGTACACATGCCATAATCTATCATCTCTGTAGGCACAGGACCACACACAAGCAGAGACACTCACATACAGGAGGAGAACAGACAAACAAATACGTCATGTGTTCTTTTTCTGTCTTTCCCTTTCACTCTGTCTTTCCTCACTATCTAACATCTCACACTAACTTTAGAGGGTGAGACCATTCCTCCGGTGCCACCGATTCTCCTCTATCACCATTGCTTTCTTCCATAGCTGACTGTACATAGATGGACTAAAAATTCGGTCTAAGCACATCGATACTGTAGCAGCCGCCGTAACTCTATACCAGGCCCTATATACACATGGGTTGCTATGCCAGCCAATGTGTGTGAAGAGGGAAGTGTGTACTGAGTGGGTTAGTGTGACTATTTTAAAGCTGTCAAGGGTTAATGGGAGGTTGAGAGGTTTACATACAGACTTTTTGACGCTGTGGTCAGAGGAGGCATGAAGATAGGCCTTATCCACGCACACATGTATGCACAGAAATTTTTGATAGAATGTAGGACACATGTATCTAATGTCACAAAGCTAGTGTGGAGAGTCAAATGGTATTTACATGTAATGACTGGAACTAGACAACTGGTAAATGGACCCTGTAGCATTTTGACCATTTGACCGAAGGGGGATTGTATATCACTGATTGCCAAAAGGTGATGGTAACATGCAAGAGCAATAAGCAATTTGACAACAAACACAGTGAAGTTGAAGACCGAAAGCTAGTCTCTCCCAGCATCTAGCAACACTGCAGGATACACACTAAATGCACAATAAACAGGTAAACAATAGCTGGTGGGTTGGCAGATTTTATGATCTCATAGCAGTTCAGCTATTGCTCAGACACATCAGCCCCCTACACACTACAGCATTTTTGATGAGGAAGTCATGGACTGAAATGTCAATAAATTAATTCTCCATGCATGGCTGCAGTATGTAGGAGTCTTCCACATTAGAATTCTTTATCCTTTTACACACAAACACACACACTCTTACAGAGCAGGGCGGGCCAAGCAAGCCTCCCCAGAGCTCTATGCAAACAGGCCTCATCAATCACCCCAGTGTGTAAGAGACTGCAGGGACAACAGAACCAAATGGACGCTTAACAGATCAAATATCCACCTACACCTCTGCCATACTGTCTGCTTGGCCAAGACACACACACATTAAACTAAGGCCCACCAGAATAATTTGAGTTAAACAAACTGAGATTTAAAAATGACGTAGTTAAGCAGGAATGAGAGACCAGAACAAATCAGAGCAGAGGGATGGAAAATGTCAATAGATTCCAGTAAAAAAAGAAATAGAGTTGATGGGATTCTAGTTAGATTTGACTAGAAACAGATACTGAAAGGTGATACCAGATATTTAAGTGAAAATCCACCTTAAAACACATTTCCTCAAAATACTTTAGGTTAAAAAATCGTTTTTAAATCTACAATACAGTAAAATGTCATTTTAAGAAAGCTACCATATGTAGAAGATCCACTTTATAAAAATGATATCAACAACTCCTCAAGGAGCCATCAGACAACTGACACTGATGTGGGGTTCATTTAGGGATGGGTTTTCCTTTCAAACAGCAGTGTAGCTGTGAAGCAGTGAAGCTTACAGTTTTGCGGATGTTGACACGAGGTTTGGGGACAGGTTTGCTGGGCTTGCTGTCAAAGCTCTCAGGCAGTGTTGATGATCCATGGCCGCTCTTCCTGGCCTGCAGGGCCAGCTGGTAGGCCACCTCGAAGGCCTGGCCGAGTGTCAGGATGATCTCATACGCCAAGTTCTGACAAGAGGATAAAGGCAAACATGCTTGTGAATACAGTGTGACATTATAGGTACTACTAATATGATGTTTGCTCATAGAAGCACACAGATACAGTGTCAGCACTAACCACATCAAAAGCAGTGAAGACATGGCAGTAGTGGTGACTGGATTTGAGGTCTTTGGTGATGTAGGCAAATGTAGACAGATCCTCTGGATCCTGAGCTGCACATGAGATGTTACGAATCTCATGTTCTGCTATGATGTTCTGCAAAGAGAGAGAAAGAGAAGAGGAAGGAAAAACAGAAAAAAATACAGAAAGATAGAAAGGTGCAGAGAGAGATTGTTGATTATCTCCAGTGAGCCAGTTCATGGAAAAACAAATTTGATTTATTATTCATCTCATTTCACACATCCTAAAACCATAATCACTGTAGCACAATTATGGTTTGAGTTTTCTGGAGTCACTGGGTTGGAATTTGTCCTCTGGTAATGTCACTGGAGCACACTCAGTCTTCGTTTTGCACATCTCAGAGCCGTGATTTATAGAGCATCAAAGCCTGAACAGAAAGCTTAGTGAGGGCTAACATTAGGAAAACATACTGTCTTTGTCATACAGTATCATCTACATCTTTTATTCTGTAAAAATATGTCAGCCTGTTGGCTGTTTTTGTAAGGTCAGAGAAAAATCCACTCCCTCCAGTTATTGGGTTTTTTGTTTTGTTTTTTTATTCTAGGACATCAAATAAGTTAAGGAGGCCAGAATAAGGCCAGCTACTTCCACAAAATGTCTTGAAGAGTTGAAACTCTCTCAGACCCTTTTTTGGTTCCCCTGTTACTGTGCTTAATACCTTCCCTTGATTCATAACCCTTATTGTTATTTCTTGCCTCTTATAATTCTCTTCTCAGTATGCAAGTTAAAATAGGATATGAGGACCTGGAGAAAATTGAGATGTAGATTTTGCCAACAGGACCATTAATAAATAAGAGGACAAATAGGGGTATGTCTCTAATTAGGTAAATCAAAATGAGTTATGCCTGATTTCCATGTCGATGGCAGTATCAGCACATGCTCTGTCCATGAGGAGACAAGAAAAGTTTTTCTGACTAACAGTTCAGGCAAAGACAGACACAACAAACTGGTGTCTAGTGTCACCAGCTGGTCACCATGTCATCATTTTATGTATTACTTATTGGTTCTTGCTATGTGCAGTTTGAGGCAGTTTTGCTGCTTAAGGAAGAGCACTGAACTTAAACTGTTCTGTCTATCTGCAAATTATGCTCATCTTCTGCAGTGCGTGGGCTTTTGTGCATAACTGGCTTAAATAAATACAGCAACCGGCTTATTATTATCTGAACACAGTTTGTCACTGTGCCTCATTTTTACACACCATAGGTGGATTAGATTATTTTAGACACAGGCAGGTATCAGTACCTACTGGGAATTACTTGGTTTTTAAACTGCCTCACACAGAGGCTGAATACTTTTTCTCTCTGTATAAGTTGGACACATGCACACACACACGGCACTTTACACTCAAATGTCACTGTGAATGGAAAAGGAATGAGATGATGATAAACCTAATGAAATTACTTTTTGTTTACATTGAAATGTCAAAAGCTTTTTATAGGCTTTTTAAACATTCTATTAAGGATTTAATGAACTGAGTAGGTTGTTATTGATTTTTCTCAGCTCATCTATTCCACACTGATTATTGCCTGTTTGTGTTTTGCCCTCCTTAACACCTTATTGATTTTTACACCATCTAGTTTTTAAATCTGTCAAGCTGCAGCCGAAGCAGACCTCAGAACTGCTATGCTGGCCGTTTCTGACAACGTTGCAACAGTCAGACCTTTCATGTGTTATTTACAGTCATTGTCACAGGAAGTCAGCTGTGAGCATTACCTTATTTGTGGCGTCTATGAACTTCACTCCTTTGTAGGACACTGACAGCACGATAGTCGGCACTTTCTTCATCTGTTCTGTCGACTTCTTGGAGCGCACAAAAAAAAGAGGGGAACAAAAAGAGGAAAGAGGCGGCTATTACTTTTTGAGGCACTACATGCATGAAGAGGACTCAGTTGCAGTGTTGTACAGAACGTAAAAAAATAAAGCATAAAGTACATGAGCTAACAGTTTTTTGATGACCTCCTTTATGATTACCAAAGTCAACTCAAGTCATCTCCAATTTTAGTTGTCAGGCACCTCACAGAAAAACAGCTACTTCTGAATTACATTTCTAAACTCAGTAGATGCAGTTCTGCATTCAATAAGTCAATTAGCGTATGAGCCACATCAAGCTCCTCATGTATAACTCTCCCTTTTCTCTTTAATTACATATTGGCACTTTTACGCATCTCATTATCTAAATTTAAACTCATTATGCAGTGAGGTGCTGTGGAGAATCGTGTGCCTTACAGTGATGTCAGCATCACCCACCAAGCTGTCATTCTACCTGACAAAAGCTTTAACATATTCAAATTAATCAACATGAGTCCCTATCCTTCCCTGTATCACTTCTTGTCTCTGGGTGTGCATATTTCTACCACGTTCCATCATGCTTCTCTGTCCCCCTTTTGAAATCTACTCGCTGCTATCCTTTCCTTATCTGTTTCTCCTCTTTGTTCAGTTTCTTTCCACCCTGCGCGCAGCGTGTTGCTGCTGCAGTTTGGCCTTGTCAGGATCAGGTATCACTGAAAAGCTGACAAAGGCAGCCACGCAGACACCCAGCTAGAGGCTGTGGAGTTGAGATTTAGACATCCACAGTGCATGGACAGAGGGACAGATAAAAGCAGAGAAGCTGGTAATGGGGGTGAGAGGGTAAAGAAGGAAGGTGCAATCATGCGGCAATAAAAGCCAGAATCATACGCTGTGCATCTTATTGCACTTAATTACGACCTTGGTGTGCAGCAAACTGCGTCAAATGGTGGAAAGGGGGAAGTAGAAGAAATAAAAAGACAGAAAAAAATAAGGGAGACTGCAAGAAGAACAGAAAGCTTTACGAATAAATATTGAAATTTATCTTCACACTGCAGCAGCTCAGGGTAAGAGAGAGAGAGAGATGAAATGAGGGGCCAGAGGAGAGAGGGAGTCAATGTTACAGTAAAATATTAAGAGGGTGAGCGAGCAAGAAGAAAAGACTTGATAGCAGGAGACAGATAACAGCAGCGAGAAATAGAGGAGAGAAAGAACAAGATAGAGTGAGCAGCAGAATGACACAAATTGAGTGAAGCGATAAGGTGATTTGAGGTAAAAGCAGGGTCACTGAACCACCCAGGCAAAGATATTAAAAATAAATCCCTCAATACACTTTATCCACAGTCATGATTTTTTAAGTTTGTTAAATTCTAGTGAGTGTGAGGGCACTCAGACTATCAGACTGTGTCCCAGATTTAAAGATCCAGTGAGGTTTTTTTTGGAGAAAAAGTTTATGCTGCATTCAATTTATTATAACTTTGGGTAAAACTTATTTTCATACTCCTTCCAGGTTTCTTGTGTCACTTACGGTAGTATGATTTTTTTATACTTTCGTAATCTTACATTAGTCCATCCATATTGCTGATAGTTGATCTTATCACCAGAGTTAACCCAACACGGACATGTCAACCTCAAGAAATGTAACAGCCACCGTAAGGATGTTTAAATGTATAAATCAGCACAAAAAAGGCAATTGCCGATTAAAACCACAATGTTCTAAACATGACTCCAACTTTAAGCAAAGGTTGTGGGCCTATTAAAACAAACTGTTCACTTTGACTGTCAAAGATTAGCACTCTTTGCTGAGTGTTGGCTGCAAAAGTTGGATAAAAATATTAATTCTGTGGCATTTTATTTTGCACTAACTTCACATTTAAGAGAGTATTGTCAATAAAACAGACTTCAGACATAAATAAATGCTTCAGGTTGCAATACTGCCCGTGATAGCCACAGCTGATATAAAAGCGTTACCAGAGCCCGTGCAAACAGCTGCATACATTAAATTGAGAGCATGTCTGTTGGTAGAGATGTGAGTAATAAACATGTCTGATGGTCTGATGTCAAAGGAGAAATGTAACATCTTGTATTTGGGGATATTATGGGTTTAACTCAGATGCCAATAAGGATATTACACAGCTTGTCTGCAAGCGATGTAAAAATGTGCATTATTTGTTGTGCAACGATATGACAGCATCATGTTTCATCTAACATTATCTTATATTTTATATCACAATCCAAACATAACCATTATGTTAAATACTCTTGCGAAATGCAGAACAAAGTTCTTGTGAGCAGGCATGTTAAGAACAGATGAGGGGTGTGAGATCAGTGAAAAAGAGATGAGAAACTGGTTTGTTGATGAGGATTTAAAATTCACTTGTTAATGGTAGTGATTAAAGGGACTCAGCAGATCAACATGCTGCTCCACCAGAATTATCTGTAAATGTAGAGTAGGAAGCCGATTATAAAGATTTTTTTAATTTAGTTCTAATAGTGCCTCAAAATTGGTGTAAAAAAAAAAACCCCAATTGTGTGTCATCAAATCTATCATCAATATTTGATCCTAACCTCAAATGGCACCACCTGATGTCACTGTGTTACCAGATTTAAGCAGCAGATGTTAATGATGTTGATTGGATTTTTCTTAACAATAGCAAAGGTCAGTTATGTTTGGCTGTGCTTTACCCTCATTTTGGCACAAGCGTCTTGTGTAGACTCGGTCCCTCTCAGCTCCTTCACCAGCATGGATCCCAGGTACTGTAGAAAAGACACACAAACACACAATCATGCACGTATACTCAATAAAATGTAAAAGTGTGCGAGTAATGACTGTACAGAAAATGTAGTTAACATAGTGGAGTGGGCCATGAAATTATACAGTGCAGCCAAGCATAGTTCAACTTTATTTTAATTCTAGTCAATTTCCTGAAGTTTGTTTTGTTTTTTGATGAACTTAAAAAACAAAAATGTGAAATACAAGTGTATTTTTTTATTTCACAGTATTAATTATGGAATGCATACAGACAAACAGCAGTTTGAGTAAATCCACCTTGAGAGGCTCCTGGAGGGACATTACTATCTGTCTGGCAGATCCCTCTGTCTAGACACGACTTTGTAATCAGACATTCTGTGCACATAGTATCTAATTGAATAAAGAGGCTAGTAATGGTGTCACTGTTTTACAGAGACAATGTTTATGTCGACATTAGAGTTCTTAATGAGTGTGACATTGGCCACCTCACAGCACCCTTCTAGCTTATGGAAAGGCCTCATTCCTTAAGATGGCACCCTAACAAGGCTTTTAGTGGATTAGAAGGGAAGAAAAAAATTACAGCTTTTTCATCTCAAGTACATGACCTCAAGTTGTACATCTACCTCACACGATTCATTTTATATTTGATTAGTGATACATTTGATTTCAGGGGCAAAACCTTTAAGGCAAACTGCTTTGCATGATGACTTACTGTTTTTGTGGCACAGACAAACTTTTCATTTTGGGGACTTTGATCCTCTGCAGATCAGAAGCAGGTCATCTGGGCTCAATAATACTTCATCTTGATTCAAGTTATCAATCTAATATCGCTGTTATAGCAGGGTTGCTGGCAGTTATCCTAGAAATTGCATTAGAGTTGCATGCAGGACCAGCTGCTGACTAGTCTATCAGGTCACTGTGGCAGTGATTACTTGTGTACCCAATTCTTTTATTAGTTTTAGATAAAAATGAGAAAGTCTGTTACATTGCAAGTGTTTACAACCATGCTAATGGCTCTGCTAGGTTTTACTTAGGGCTAAATGCTATTGTCTGCATAGACTCCAGGAAGATGATTGAGAAGATGGGCAGAAAATGTAATCGTGACAGTATTTGTGGTGTAAGAACTCAAAAAAATTCAAAGTGCTACAGAAATTTATCCATAATATGAGATGATAACTTCTTTCATGAAGGGGCAATCCAGGTTAAAGCCATTATCCTTTTTAGATTAAAATGAAAAATGCACTCTTGTCACAAAGAAAGAGAGAAGCTAAAATAGGCTTCAATTCAGTACCAGGAGGAGCTGAGTAACAACTGTATATTCAGTGTATCTACAGAAGTTTTTTGATTACTTTAAAAGAGCATGCAGAATCAATTTTGAGATTGCATTGGTTGTTAATGATAAAGTGTATGATAATGATGTTAGTGTCTGCAGGGTTTTACTGGAAATGGATCTGTAATAACTTGGGGTAATATTTTCGAGCTCACGTTGTAAAGCAGACATAATAAAGTTAAGATGCCATCTGAGGTGGTGCTGAAAGTGGAGGTTTTGTTTATTTCAAAAACCTAGATGAAAATGAGAACAGTGCTGATGCATCCTTTACTCTGTCCTTCTTGCTTTTTACCGTCCTGCTATATTAACACAAACACAATACACTCCTCTCTTTGCTCTCTTCCTCTCATCACTGTCCTATCCATCTAATTTATTTTTATTCAATCTCCATTTCCCCCTACAGCTTGCCAATATTCATACTGAGCACTCTGCCTCCCCCTCTGTTGGGCTCCTGCTCATTTATCTCACTTTCTGGGCTTTCTGGAGCTCGTTGTCCTGGGACAGCAAGCATTAGAGATGTTGTCATAAACGGCTTCATGAAAGCACCTCCATATTTCCCCACCGAATGCCCACCCAATGTGGATCCTCAAACATCCATCCAAAACACAGTGCCTGTGTTGTTGTACATCAGTGAGAAACCTAATGGTCCACGCTGTTGCTATCAATCTTTTGGAGGTAAGAAACCAAAAAAGGGAGGATTTTTGACTGAGGGAACACATGCTCTTGGGATACTTATTTCTTATTCATGGCCCCTATCTCATCTTTTCTCGCTTTCATTCATATTTGATTTCAGCATCACAATTGATTTCTCTTTGCCCATCCTATTTGCTTGAACTTATATTTTTCTCTTCAACTTTCTTTCTCCTCTCCTTCTCTGTCTCTTTCTTACTTAATCATTGATCTCACATCTACTTCATGTCTTCACCAGTCCCCCAAAACTAATCAGAAAATGTATTTCTGATATACCCAGACTCATATTGCTGCTCTGCACTGTTTTACCTGCTCCAAGAAAGCAATCATTCCCGTCTGGATGATAAGCATATAACCAATCAGCGGTGCAAGTCTGTAGCCGTGGTAACACAGATATATAACACCCTTTATGTAACTTGCAAAGGTCTAAATTTATCAATGTGCTGAGAATAAACGAGTGCGGTACTGACTGAAAGGTGGAGTTGAGTGTTATTGATCTTAAATATTATAACCTGAATGTATTGAATAGTCACTTAATAAAACCAGTTAGCATTTTTGATAATTCATTAACCTTCAGAGTGGTTTAAAGGCAAAAATGCCCAAAAATTCCCTGGTTTGAAGCTGAATCTCTGTGACAGTGAACTGTATGTCTTGGCATTGGATTGTTGTTCGGACCAAAATAAATATTAGCACATTTTGAAATGCTCCATCAATTAATTAATTAGTTAAGATGGTCATCTGCAGATTGATAGGTAAGAGAATAATTGTAAGTGGCAGGCCTACATGCATCTACAGAATTGTAACTTAGGAGACAAACAAACAAGAGTGAAGTGAAGTGAGGTGGATGAACTCACGTAGGCTTCATAGTCACAGGACTGAAAGATGAGTTTTTCGGGGTGATGCTGCCAGTACTGCACCGGAGTGGAAGAGGTGGCTTCATTGGGCGGACGCAACGTGATTGGCTCGCACCACTCGCCTGCCTGAAACAACAACCAATCTCACATCAGGGCAGAAGAAGGATCACACAAGATTACAACATGGGTCACGACATCAAGGGCTTGTACTGTGTATCCCATGTTGACATAACTTGTTAGCCTGATGAATGTAAGTTCATAATGTAACAGCTTTCCAGACTGAACATGGACATGCCATCAAATGGACACGCTTCGGAGAACATCCAAGAGGAAATTAAACTTGGATGAATTACACTTAGCTTCTAAATGTTTCAATTCTTTAGCTCAGTTCGAGACACTTCTTGCTTACCCCCTTTTCACCCTGTGAGCTTTCACTTTTTACACAAAGAAAGAAGCCAAATCCTATAAGCATACTTCTCAAATGTCTGCGGATAACAATTAAGCTTGTTTTATGGTTTTTCATTCTTTGGTAAATGAAACCAGATGACTGTCTTGTCATCTTAAATATCTGATGACTGTATGTTTATCTAAATAACAGTATCTGAATGTTTGTGTGTACAATCTCTGGCAGCAAGTTAGTGAGGCACTGTGGAGGTAAGATCTTACAATGGATGCAAACATGTTGGGTAAACAGCCTGGAGATAAGCCCTTGGAAACCAGCGTTTGCCAAATCTATGATAAACTCCCCATGCTTAACATTATTACACCTATTTTTTCTACAAAATTTGACCATGCTTACAAACTCAGCTGGATTCAGTTACTACAAGTTTTTAATGTGCCACCTTAAAAACCAATATATGTGTCTTTAATAAAGTCACAGAGAGACATTTGTGAGGAAAATAATTATAGAAGTGTGGTGCCATGCAAATATTTCCTCTCTTTTATAACAGTTATCCCTCTATTCTGGCAAAGCTAACTCACTAACACCCCCGAGTTTCATTTCTAGAAAGAAAAGGGGGGATACTCTGTGACGCACAAAGATTCAGCAGGGTAGCCATAAAAGTGGTATTCTGCGCTGATAAGCTCTGTGATTCACACAGAGACACAAAAAGACCCTAATCATACTGAATCAAAACACAGCTGCTGCCTCAGATGTGTGCACATGGCGAGTATGTGTGTATGTGTGTGTGTGTGTGAATCCTTGTGCCGTTGCTGATTGGAGGCCATAAAGTTCTAATTTTGCATGTGGATGAGAATAAAATTGACTGCAAAGTTGAAACACTTGTTCTGAAATGCAGCTTGTGTCTTGTTTATGCAGAACTATTAAGTGTTGCATCTTGTGTTTTTTTTAAGACAGGCCACTGCAGATAAACATTTATTACGTAAAGCAGCAGTTTATGCTTGATTGTGGTTTCCATATTATGACATTTGATAGTTTCTGGCATATGTAGTTATAGTTTCTTTTGTTTCTTTATTTCTAAAATTTATATGAGCAATAAACTACAAAGACAGCTGCTGGTGTTGGATGGTCTGCCTGCTGCAGATTATAAATGGTGGATTTTCAACAGCTGAAAAGGCAGATAAAATACTTTTGGCTTGCATCTTGTAGCCAAAAGCATTTAATTAGTGGGATACTTCATTTATAATTAAGATAAATTCCACTGTCCCGATTAGATATGTAATACTTAATGAAAGCTTAGTTCATTATTGCTTCTAATTTGTAAAGGTACAGTACACAAATTTGAAATATCCCTTGCATCAGATTTTTGTTTTTTATTATTTGATTAGAGCAAAGAGGAGACTTATTACATGTTTTGAGATGAATTTAGAGTTTTTCTGTCATTATTTTGTTGAAAACATTCCAATACAGACAGAGCCAATAACGTGTTTCCCCCAAGACTCTCTGACTTGCCTGCCTGTGGCTTATTGGTCCCACACAAGATTTAAATCTTTAAAAAAAACCCTCATTAAAAAGTTTAATTTTTAAAAAAGGCTCAGTAATTTCATAAAGCCTGTCCCTGTAGCTCTAAGCAAACCTAACTAAAACAGGAGAAAATTTTGCTTTCGGAATTATTTTCAGTAGTAGTTTGGAATATTGAAACACTTTTGGAGCCCTAATGAATATTTGCAATAGCATAAAAATATATGTTGGACTGAGTGGAATGACCGGTTCTCATTGATGTGTGATGTGTATTAATTTATAAAAATTAGTGGAGGTCTTTGTCACAAAACATATCTGACCATGGGCAAGAACAAAATTTTACTACCCTTCTAACATCCATTCTGCCAACCAAATCTTTGACAATAACCATTCATAATACTCGACTTGGGTCCATCCCTCTCTCCCTTTCCCTGCCTCCATTCATCCCTCCAACCTGGCCTCCCTTCCTTACCATGCTGACTTGAGCCATCTGTCGCTCCAGCTTGGATCGCGGCACGTCATCGAAGTAGTTGTCATTGCTGCGCTGTCTGCGCCGGGCGTCCGCCTGCATGATGAGATGCTGCACGTCCAGAGATCCACCCGGGACCCCCGCCGTGTACGCTGCCTGGCCCACCGACGGGCTGAGCTGGGGAGGAGTGTGGTTCCCGGCAGGCTCCTGTGACAGAACATGGTGGGGTGGGGTAGAATATTAGAGCGATGGAAGGAAGCAAGAGAGTGTTCATTCATCATTTCATAATGTGCTGTGTCAGTGCTACAAGTACAATAAGTAAAGCAATTGCATCCTCTTTTCACTGTCACATTGTATTTTTCAGCCACAGTGTTGCCATACTAAGTGCTTGGTAAAATTTCAGACAAAGAGAATATCTTGTTACTAGAAGGTCTCATCAGTGTCCTAATGCACAACACTGAAGTTTGCCTTCTCAGAGTCACTTGAAGTGAAAGCATCAGCATCATCCTTAAAGTACAAAATGATGTTCATTTAAAAGGTTTTTTACAAGCTGAGCAGAGACTAGGATTCCCAAAAGAGTCAGAACTTTTCTATGTTTTAACAGTGTAATGGTCCAACCCACTTGAAGGTCAGCCTGTTTCTCCTGAGAGGTTATTCACTTTCAGTTCATTACATATGAGAAGAGTCTCAATGGAACAGAATTATTCTGATTATATACTGAGTTATTTCTGGGTTGTTGAAGCTGAAATGTAAAAACTTTGCATCTTAGCTCTAGTCCTGAGCCATTTACTCTAAAACTGAAAGCATTTTACCCTTACAAACCATATACTATGATCTTGATTTATTTTATATCAAGCGAGTGATACCTTTTTTCAAGATTCTCAAATGTGAAGATTTGCTGCTGTTCTCTGTATGATTTACTGTATTATTATTATTATTATTATTATTATTATTAGACTTTTTTTAGTCCAATGGGCAGTATATAACTGCATACATAGCTGCAGCTCTGTGATGGACATTTTGGGCTGTTTCATAGTACAGAAAAGAGTCAGTTTGACCAGGTCGACATATTCAGCATTTTTTCACAAGCAGAAGGCCTCTACGGGCTCAACAGCACAAAGAGCATGAGACTTTCATAAGGACATTAAAGTGTAGCCCCAATGGGAGAGGGAAAGCCAGTTCGTTGTGATTAGTATCCAGGACAAGCAGGCATGGCGGAAACTGCAGTGGGTCAGACATTTTGTGCCTATTTGAGAGATTTAGGTTATCAGTTGGGTAGTAAAAGCAGCAGTGGGGAGACAGTAGCTCTTTCATGTAAACAACAGCCATCTTGGAAGGGATTTGTGCTTTCTTCCTCTCTTCATTATCTAAATTAAGGAGTTTTGATGGGCCATACAAAACAAGCTGTCTGCTCACTCGGACTTACCCTTAGGGAGATGGCCCGTGGAGGTTTCTGTGGGGTGTCTTCGTGTAGCCGATCTCCAAGTGAGGCTAAGATCCGTTTTCTGTGTCCAATAAGACTGATCTTCAATACCTGAAACAGAAATATTTCACATTCAAGTTAAAAGATATGAAGGGAAGTTTGTAGGTGTTGTGTACAAAATGATTCGTTAAGGTGGAGCTGAAATGACATTGTGTATTATGTCTTGGTTTTGGATCGTTGGTTGGACAAAACAAGCAATTTGAAGACATTACATAAGGCTCTGGGAAATTGATTGAAAATCAATTTTTGGCTTAAAAAAAAAACAAAAAACAGCAGTTTAATAAATATTGGAAATCTTTAGTTGTAGCTCTAAACTACGGCACAAATTGAGTTATGATTACTGGCCTGCGTTTTCTGTAAGCTCACAGGAAATGCTGAGTCAAAGGCCAGTGCGCTCTCAAATAATGATCAATCTTAATACATACATCCACAAATAAAACTCCAAAAGCTTAAAGGTAACAGATTATAATCATCATTATGGTCACGAGCCCCACATGGAGGATGATTATGCGATCTACAGAAGAGTTTTACAGAGAAAAACACCTAAGACTGCAGAGTACTAATGAGTTCATAATGACATAAAATGCCTCTGAGCACATGTAAAGCAGTACATCGTGTTATAATTATTACATAACTGATGTAGCTTGGATAGCTGTACTCAAGCTGTTGGATCTGTTTTTTCAAGATCACTGAGTGTACCGTTCTTCAATGTGAAATAACACATAGGAACATGCAAATTTAACAGTATCAGATTGGGGCAAATTTGTAATAGTCTATTGATTTTCCTCAGACGCTGACTATAGGGGCACAAAAGGAGACAAACACACACATACACTCGCACACCAATGAAAGCATTCATTTTTTACTCTGGTCACCAGGCATTCACAGACTGTGCCAGTTACTGGGTTTTCTAGAGGGACTGGCAGGAACATGGCAGGCTTCTGCAGGGATGTTGTTTGCACTGTTTGCACCTTCTGGCGGCCATATTTCAGAGAGTACAAAGAACTGTTGCCGGGTTTTATAGGGCTGCCTTTGGAGGTCTTCCAGTAAAGGTATGTGCAAGTGTGAGAGATTTTGTTTGTGTGTGTTCAGGGCAAAAGGTGGTAATTAGCCTCAATGTTAGGATTCTCCTAACAGTCTTGCTTTGAGTCAGCGCTAGTCTCTCTCTCTCACACACACACACACACACACAGCTGGACACACTTCATCATCTCCTGCACCAATTACTGCATCACATCTGCTCGAGAAACAAATAAAAACAACAATGAGCAGTGTTGTTGGATGCTCATACTTTGGCTCCGTGTGTGTGCATAAACCTAAACACACAAACAGAACATAAATAAACCAATCCAAACCATCATGAATAGTGTATATATGCAAATTGCATGTAAACAACTGATATATAATGCATCAAGTATGCTTAAAAATGCTGAACATTTCCTTTCTTTTTTTTGTGGTTTAGTAGGTTTTATAAATTTTGTCATATAGTAAATAAGGAAACAGGGTTTGATTGGTTGGATGTTAAAGATAAATATAGTTGCCACTAGCGGTTAAACTACATCCTACGTTCTTTTTCTCTGCATGGAAACAGTGTATTTTTAATTGTTAAAATTAGATGGATCAAAGTGAAACAGAGAGCAAAGCCGGGACTAGCGGGTAGTGGAACTAATTGGTGTATTATTGCCACCCCGTGCTCCCTATACAAATTTTTACTCACTCATCTTTTCTTCCACTCATCTATTCTCATCCTTCTTCTCCTTCCTAGCTTTCACAGCTCACTCTCTTTCCCTTTTTATACACCGTCCTTTTAATGACATACAAAGTCAGTGATAATTCAGAATCTCTTCCTCCCTCTCTGCCTGTGTCTTTGTACCACAGATGACATTGGCTTGCTGAATTCGGTGCAATAATATCATGTGATTTCGTCCTAATACCTAACTTAATAAAATGCCTGCTTCCAATGCAAACAAGTTCCATTTCAGGAAATGAGATTATGAAAATATGTTGCATCCCGCCTCTCGTAAAAATGAAATTACACTTGATATAAGGACATTCTTGAAAATAAGGAAACAAGATTGCAAGTACGTAACAGATTACTGAAAACATCTGTTTGATTTATTGGCTTTTAGCTTTTAAAGAGCAAGACTTATTCAGCCAGAGGAGTGAAGATCATCTAATGAAAATGTGAACTAAAAGGGTAATGTTGCTATGTTGCTTTGCTGCTTTTCCTTGTCTATTGTAAGATGAAACTGAATATCTTTTGGTTATTTAGTCTGACAAAACAAATAATTTGATAAAATCACCTTTGGCTGTAGAAGGTAGTGTAAAGTAATGGGTAGATTTGACCACTTTCTCCTATTTTTGAAACCCAATGTAGGAATGTAGGAATGTACTGAGAAAAATAATCAGCAAATAAATCTGCGATAAGAATAAGTTGCAAGTCTGATTAAAAAATTAGCATTAAAATAAAAAAAGTAAAATTTACATGTGACATTAAGTACAAATTTTTACCTTACTCAGATGGTTTATTTGTCCCTTTATATTAAAAATAGGTAAATAATGATATTATTCAGACATAATATAAATAATAGAGCATAATAAATATTATGCTCTATGGCAGTAAGGGGAGCAAAATTCTTCTGTTTCTGTTTCTTTCCTTGTCTGCTTTGAGGGTCAGTAGCGTGACATCAGTTATCAGGCCACAGTTACATCACAAAAATACACACACACTCCAGAAGAAGCACAGTAATTGTCTTGCATGATGTGCATCTGTGTGTACTGGTGTGTTACTCTTTGCCTTATGCAACAGCATCTACTTCAACTACAGTAAAAGCCTCAACCTCAGCTTGAAGTTCAACTGTCACCATGGCAACACAGAGCTGCAGCAGTCACCCACACACACACTCATTCAATAAATAAATAAATAAAAAGATAAATAAAAATCCACATGCACGTGGATGTGTACTCAAGCGCACACACACACATACACACAAACAGCTGCTTCAGATCCTGGGAAGAAGATTATATTGTTGTCCCTGAATGGGTGAGAATTTCAATGCAACCCAACCATTATTGTTAAAACACAGACTCACACTCTCACTCTCTCTGTGATGCTTGACTGCAGTATCGCACCATTTGCATTTAAATTATATTCATAGCAGGTGTATACGCTGACAGGCAAAGTGTTGAGCTACCACAGTGTGCATCCCTCTTCACCCCTTTCCTCTGTTTCCATCCATTTCTATCTCACTAACCGTGCATTCGTTTAAGATCAACTCTGTTCAAATTGGCTCAAAAACCTTTGAATGATCATGATCTCATTCTTTCTGTCGCTCTTTGCAGTCTAACAGTGGTTTCACATACTGGGGAGAGCTTACAATACGGGTTACTTACCCTCTGGTCTGGATTGTCTTAATGTAGTATGAAGTGTTTTTGGGTGCTGTTTGCTCGCGGTATCTGGTCAGGCGGCTATGTTTGTGTCTTCTAATGTGTGTCTGTGTGTGCTGATCAATGCACTAATCCTGTTAACAGTCCCGTTAGCCCAGATTGAACAGGCTTGATTAACGGATTAGCCAACACACATACGGGTGACGGGGCTGTGTTTTCACACAGCCACCTCCTCTCTGTAGCCTGCTGTCACTTTACTGCAAGAATCAAACAAATGACAATATGTTTTTCTGTCTTCAGTTACTTGTCTTTGTGTAATTGTTGCACCTTCTAATTATTTAATCTAGTCATAAAAAATGGAAATACAAATTTCTCAGTAGAGCAGAGATAATTTCACTTGCAACTGCATATCAAATCAGATTTTTTCATTTCAAATTGCCCCCCTTTGAGATGCTGAATTTGTATGAACTCCAAGATTGTTATAAGAATGCACTGACCTCTTTAAACACAAGCATAACCACAGAATGATGACGACAGCTGTGCCAAAATAAAATATTTTTGCAAAGAAACTAGTCCAGCAATCGGGGCTAAGTGGAAAACGTCAGTGATTGGGGACATTAACAATGACCTCTCTCAGTCAGGACACTGGAGACAAAAAGCCTTTTCTCTGTTTCCTACTGGAGAGGAGGCTGGATGCTGGTCGGCTCACTGGAGCATAAAACCCAGTAAGGGAACCAACAGTCCAGTCACTGTCTGTGCTCAAGCTAGCACATAGTTTTAATGATGGAAAAGTAAAGAACTGACAACACTTTTATTAGTATCTCTGCTCCTGTTCAATCTCAACTGTCTTGTCTGAATTTCTCTTTCATCACCCTCATATTCCTCTTTACTCTCTGTCCATATTCAAATTCCCTTGACCTCAAACTACCTCTGATCAGCTGCTCTTGTCTCTCTTTTCCTACCCACTTTGTCCTCACTTTTACTATTTCTAGATAAAAGGAGGAGAGGCTGTGGGAAAAAAAGACTGTCAGAGGGAATAAATAGTGTGAGAGTGTCAGTGATTCAGCCTAATAAAAGAAGAGGCTCTGCAGTAACACTCAAAAGACTTTCTTCTCTTCAGCCTTAGCAACTGCATGTGATTGGTCCCTCTTTGTTAGCTGGTGTGTATCTACCTTCTCCAGTCTCCTGTCAATATGATCAATCACTTCTCCCCTGTAGACTATGAGGTTGTGACCTTTGTGATATCAACAGACCCCTGTAGCCCCTCAGGTTCTGTCTGCTAATGGTGTGATGGGGGTTCAACCAGTGGAAGAATCCTACATTGATTTTTTCAGATCCAAGAATCACTGGTGTAAGGTTACCTAAATTGCCCTGGTCAGAGTACATTACAGGCCAGCTGAATGGTAATATTGATCAGCAAATAGTCTGTCTGTCTCAGTGATTTCATAGCGGTTGAGTACAGAGCATCAAGGTCTTGTCCTCTGGAATACTTCTGACAGCGCAAAGGCTTACTGTCCTTTTGTAAAAAAATAAAAACAAAAAACCCCCAAACCAAAATAAAATCAAACAAACAACTAAATATCTCAAAGATTGGCAGGATTGTTGCTCCTTTATTCTACATCTTTGATTTTTACATAGCACACAAAGAAATAATCAGAGGGAACTGTTCTGTCTTTGGCAGGCTGTGGAGGTAGTAACAGACTCAAACTGACATCTTTTTAAAATGGGGGTGCCAGACCCACTGGATGCTGTTGCTATTTTGTTAGGTCATAACTCTTTAGCTTTTAGAGGGCAGGCATGATATTTAAATTCACACAATGAGGCTGCATTATGTTGTTATTGTATGGTTTTGAGTGAAAAAGCAAAGCTGGCTTAACAATGGTCATCTTTATGGTGATATTGCAGGAGGCTTACTCTGTTTTTGGATAAAATCTACAACCATCAGCCAGTTAGCTTATTTTAGCACAAAGACTGGAAACAGCAACATAAAAAGCCTTTCTTTGCCAAGGGATTCATTAGTGTAAATATGACTACTCACGGTTTAAAAGGGTTGAAATGCTGCAGCAAAATACCAGGAAATACCAGGAAATACCAGGCAACCAGTGGAGGCTGCAGGGAGTTATGGCTTTAGAAGTGCTCAAAAAGTCAAAGTTTCATATTGCTAAAATTTTTCTAAAATCACTAAAATAACACTAGTTCAGTAGTGTAGTTAGTACAGTCATATTGTGTGTCTTTGTGCAAGAAATATTAGTTTGTAAATAAAGTTTAGCCGATAATCATACCCAAGCTGTGGCACAAAATCTGTCAGCTAAGATGGGATATAGTAGGATAAAAGTCAAAACTAGCTTCCGTCTTGCAATCCGTAGGGTTTGTTACATAAAAACATTGATGTAATGTGGATGATCTGCACACCCAATGCTTGACTTATTTTTCTCTTTGTTTATTGAGGTTTTTCTAGCCCTAAATACTTAATCACTGCCAAACACCTTTTCCTTGTTCTTTCCTCATCATTCCACCTCTCATGTAATGTGTCTGTTGTTTGGAGGTGAAGCTCTTCTGCTGGAAGGATGAGTATTGATTTGCCTGGATTTTCAATAGACTACAGGCACACAAACACACACTAACACACAACATACACTATAAACCTCAGATAGCAGCAAGCAATTCCAGTCTAGGTTGTGTTAATGACAGCTAGGTCCAGGTTTCAGCTCCATCTCTTAGCTCTGCTTAGAACCACAGCCACTCCTACACACACACACACACACACACACACACACCCCCACACACACACAAAACTACATTGCGGGGGGGACGCTGAAGGGAAACCAGAGACCACTGGTTGCCTAGCAACCAGAGAGCGGAGGGGGGTTGCAACTATGGGTGATGGACTGAGAATGATGTCCAACAGGGACCAATAGGAAGGTTGTTTTCAGTGCTGAGAGAACAGGCAGCCAATAACTAGAAGGCTGTTAATAAGCCCGCCTACATGGAGACAGATATGTCTCCATTAATAGCAAGGGAACTGTAACTATGACTGGAAGCACAGAGTGTGTGCTTCCAGCCATAGTTACAGTTACACACACTCTGTGTGTGTGTGTGTGTGTGTGTGTGTGTGTGTGTGTGTGTGTGTGTGTGTGTACGTGTATATGCATGTGTGTGTGAGAACACTGCCAAATGCTGCAGGATCAAGGTTGAAACAAGATCTCTTAAAGCTTGTCTTCTGCACACACACACACTCTTCACCACACACAGAGTAGCTCATGAATAGAATTTTCAGTATGATGAGAGAGGAAATGGTGTACGATAATTTTATGGGTTAATAAATACTTCAAAGCCCCAAGATAGAACCGATTTTCACACTGCAGAGGAGCATAAGCTTTCCTAAGACTGTAATGGGTGTGCATTTGTGTGTGTGTTTTGTGTTTGTTTATATGTAAAATACTACTCTTTATGTTGATGCTTCAAAGAGTTTATCCCCCTCCAGTATTGTTAGAGGTTAAGGTTACTTAAAACATGGTAAAAAATTGAAACTTAAAGACACATGTCAAAAATTTTAAGCATTATGCTTTACAGAACCACATGAGAGAAATCAAAGTAGCAATTCCCTGATCGCTGAAGCTGCATTTCACGTTTTTTCATTCCAAGTATGATGCTTAAATGAACTTTTTAATAAAGGCCAAGTCTTTTCCAATCCCTTGTCTACATACTGAATGTAACCCGTGCAGGTTGTAATACGTGCATGCCCACATGACATGAAACAATAATGGTTGACACAGAAACTGAGACGGGGCCTGTTCGAGTCCTGTTTTCATTGTTGTTTGGTACCTTGTGCTTCAGCTGTACTATAGGGCTCGCATACAACAGCTGCTCACAGTCACAACCAGTGAAGTATGGAACATACAGAGGCCCTCATGGAAAAAAAAGGCAACATGTACAAGCTCAGGTCAAAAGGATGCTTGTAGCCGCCATATGAGCATCTGTGACCTCTCTGCAGAGATAGCTTTGGACAGGGCCATGCTCTGTATGCCTCCATGATTCCCAGTGTTTGATGGGAAAACTTCAAAATTAAATGTTTTACGGTTCATTTTTTGCAGGTGCTGTTCCTGATGGGGCAGGATGCTTGTATTCAGCAGCCAAAGACAGTAAAGAAGAATTTAGGATCAGCCAGTCTCCATTTCCTCTAGATATTTATATTTACACTGCATATTTGTTATCAAAGTGGCACTATAGTTTACAGCAGTAGAGATTTGTCTATAGAGCCAGTAGTCCTGTAAATCCTTACTCAAACCTTCTGCTCATCCTTTGTTTTTAATGATTTGTAAACCATGGCTAGAACTAAGGCTTTAACTTTTCTCTGTACACCAATTCACTAGGCACTAATATTTCTCCACTCGGTAGCCATGCAGATGAAAAATAACCAATTCTTTCCTTTCCGTTCCACGATCCAAAATTTAGGTGGCAGCACTTGAATCTCTGGGTGTCTGACTCACATCACCCAGTGGATGTCGACTCAACCCTCTGAAGCTAAATCTGGCCAAGACGGAGATCCCCTCCATGACCTATCCATCAACAATTAGAACTCTGTGGTCCTTGTGGTTTGGACTGCAAGGAACCAGGGTGTGACACCAGATGACCAGCTGTCCTTTGCCGACAACACTGCTGCAACAACCTGGTCCTGCACTTTTGTACTCCTCATCACCAGCAGGGACACTGTATGTCCATTATCCAAAAGGTGTTGCAAGGTTGATCCAGGTTCTTGTCATCTAACACCTGGACAACTGCAGCTCTCTTCTGATTGGTCTGCCTTCTTATGTTCTTCAACTTCTTAGGCTCATCCAGATTGCAGCCTGGCTGGTCTTCAACCTACCAAAGTTCTACAATATTACGCTGCTGTTTTTACAACTGACACTGGCTACTGCTAACTGCTTCCCTAAGCTGCAAAAAAGCTCT
The DNA here is from genome assembly GCA_029814665.1 of Acanthurus lineatus. Classification (NCBI taxonomy): domain Eukaryota; kingdom Metazoa; phylum Chordata; class Actinopteri; order Acanthuriformes; family Acanthuridae; genus Acanthurus; species Acanthurus lineatus. The sequence goes on from JAPZDV010000015.1 coordinate 13,236,020, forward strand.
AAACTGCCAAAAATCTTGCTACGAAATCCATTGGCTATCTCATATAACCTGTTGAAGAGGACAAAAGTTTGGGATTTAAAAAAAAAACAAACAAACGATTTTTCAGTTTGTCTTCCTGCTTTATGACCCAGTTCAGTCCCAAAATAAGATGTCTTAACTTAAAAAAAGAAAAAAGATCACTTGATTACTATTATAAATTGATTTGCTGGTGTTAAATTGAAATGTTGACACTATGAATCATCTGAGGACTTGCTTAAAAAAGATGAAACAATAGTTGACTTAATGAAATACAAAACAGCATAAACACAGTTGTATATTTGATGAAACATGACGGACAACCTAAATGGTTTTGAGAGTTTAAACTGCAAGCATCAATACAACAGTTAGTGCGTTAAAAGTTTTTGTCCACAGTGTCTCGCAGCATTATCTATTATCATGTGGTTTCTCCAGGCTGCCCACTGACTATCGCCGGTCACCGAAGGGGAATCTATTGCTGTGACTTGCCGCAGTGACAATGCAATGAACAGGAGGGAGGATTATGATTGATCAACCAGCATCTGAGGGAAAAAGCATCTGGCAGTATTTCCAACTCAGTCTCTCTGTCTGGACTGTTTTTCAACAGCTGGAAGAAAACATGTTTCTCCTTCTGTTGTCCTGCTGGGACCTGTCCCGTTCTTTCCTTCTATTTGCCTCCCGCAAAGTCCTCACTAAACTTTCCTTTTCAATCTTCAACTATTGCCTTGTGTTCTTTCACTACAGAGGAAAAACGAGCCCATACAGGAAAAGTATTAACATCCTGCCTGTTTGACTTTTGGTTGCCAATGAATTTGGGGCAATTTAAGGAGAGGCCTTCAACTAAAGCTGAGGTAAAGTATGACAGTAATCACCTCTGTTTTTCTTTGAGTGATTTTAAAATGTCACTCTGTGAAAAAGGGTGGGTCTAGAAAAAGTAATAGGGATATTATGAAACCCAGGATTTATATTCACAAACAGCTGTCATATGATTGCAGATTAGCCATCCTTGTTTTATTTAAAGTTTACAGTTTCGGCCCTCATGCTCGCACATACTCTTTCATTCTGACTTGAAGCCTCAACATCCCACTCTTAGGCAACTATATTCTCTCTTGGTCTCGTCCCACATTCACCCCATCTTCTTAGAGTCTGTTAGTGCATGTAAATGAGGATAGGATACAAATTAGGGCAGCAGTTGGATTCCAGTGTATCTAACTGTAGTACTAATAGCTTTTTGCTTCCCTTTCTCTGCTTCACTTGGCTCAATCTGGAACTACAGACAAGAAATCGTACGCTCTGAGCAGACATCTGACTTGGGACTCTAACTTGCCTTTCAGAAAGTCTTGACATTTGCAAACATCAGAAGTTGGTCCAATTTCTGGCAGGGATTGAGTACACGATTAAGAAACTCAAAATGCAGCCAGTAAACAATACTAAGGAAAATCCTAATCATCTGAGTTATTCTTATGCAACCAGGAAACTAGATTTATGAGCAGAAATTCACAGGGAAAATGATACTTGTGGAATAATGAGTTTGCAGCAAACTTAAATTCTATTAGAGCACGGCCGATGCTTCATTGTTTCAACACAATCGCTCAGGTGGCTCGAGGACTGACTCCCACACATTAGATGCAACAAAAAGCACACATTTCTAACTCATGCACACAGAGTCACACAGACACTAAATAAGCTTAGTCAGCAGTGTTGATTGAGTGCATTGGAATGGTTGCATATGTTGAAATCACCACAGTCCCACTGAGCATAGAGATGAAAATACGTAATTAAAAACAGCAAGGGAAGAACAAAAGAACCAATGGCTCATCACTGCATCATATTTTTTTCTTTCCTTGTCTCTTTATTCTTTTAATCATAAACACATCCCTCTCTCTTTCTTACTCATTGCCTGTCATGTCTTCCTGCAGAGTTACCTACCTCTTCTCAAGACTGGACTTATTCCAAATGAAATGGTTAGGGAGTCTTCAGTTTGCTGTCCTCCGACTCCTGCTGTGTTTTTTCCTCTCACACTCTTCTGCTGTCTTGCTGTCCAAGACAAGTGCTTCTTCCTTCTTCTCCTTCTCCTCCTCTGTCTTTAGCCACGCTTATCTAGCTTTACTCCTCGTCTCCTCACCACCAGCTTTTGTCTCCCTTTCACTCACTCTGCAGATTTCTAGCGCTCACCAACTCCTCCTCTTTCTTCAGCTTGCGGCAGCCAGACTACATCTCCTACATGTCTCTGCCTGAGCGCTCTCTCCCTTGCTCTCTCTCTCTCTCCACACACACTCTCCCTCTCTTTCTACCCAGTTTGCATTCCCTCCTCCTTCTCTCCATCTCGTCACTATGGAGACACTGGGCCCGTACAGAGACAAGCTCGTGCTGGCTCACAAAGAGTGTAAATGTGTTTGTTTGTGTGCAGCATAAGTTGAGACAGTTCAATGACTGCTTCTTCATTATAATATGACCTCCATGAAAACACAATATAAGCTACTTTTTTGAAAGGATCTAAATACATATGCCGTAACATCTCAATAATCATTGCACCCCTCAACCTGTGGAGTTGATGGCTGTTCAAGCCTTGAAAATGCATCAACTCCACGTCACTTCACATTATGTTTGCTGATAATTATTGGGATTTTAACCTCAGTAACCCTTTCATGTGCCAAAAATAAGGGCTTCCAGTTTACAGCTCTATGCATTTAGTTAACTGTGCTGGGTATCACAAGTTACTTTTCACCCACATAAAAAGACAAGTTGAGACATTTAGCAGGAAATAGCTCAGCGCAGAAAAACTCCATTTTATATGATCCCAATCACTGTTTCTCAATGCTCCTTTACGCTTCAGGAACTTCAGAGAAACATCATTACTAAGTAGACATAATAAATGTATGAATGGATGGTTTAGTCATAAAAACCAAATTTCCAACTTGAGTCACTTACCTTACAGTGTGTTCTCTATCAGCTGACTACAGGACCCAACTGACGCTACACCAGTGCTTTTGTGTGTGTGTACTTGTTTGGTGCATTATATTCAAAAAAAGCATGTGTTTATGTGTGAGTGTATATAAACGTGTGTGTGTGTGTGTGAGACTAAGAGTGTCACATACATGAAACCCAATCCACAAAGTTCGACGTCATTCCGACTATTTCTGTCTTTTTACACAAGTCTGCTTATGTGATACATAGGATGAGAGCCAAATATAGTGCGTGACGCCCTCCTGCTTCATCTATGAGAAGACATGATGAAACAACTATAGATATAAATTTAGTAAATATATTTCCACTGGTAGATGCAGGAGTTACAGATGCACTTGAATCATTTTAATCCTTACTCTCAATCACTACAGTTTAAGCCAAGGTCTTAGGTAAATCTCCTTTTGATTTTTTGGAAAGAATGTGCAGACGTATTTTAAGCCATATTAAAGGAAATGGGCTGCAATTTAACAGTCTGCAGAAAAAAACAATTTTATCAGCAAACCACAAATTTTAAGAAAAACACTAAAAATGAGGAAAAGAATGTGCTTCTAAGTTTTTTTTCTGACCTTGATAAAACAATCATATCTTGAGGTCCATTTATGAGCTGTTGTAAAGTTTTTTTTGCTTATGACTACATTATTTTTATCATGAGACACAGTGTGCCCAAGAATCATGAAGCTGTAAATGTTCAAAAATCCATGCTTTTCAATCACTTTAGGAACTTTTAACCCATGTTCGTTCAGTAATTAAGTGTATTAGATAATTTAAAGCCGGAAACACACACTAAATGGACTTGAAGAGGATTGTAAACTAAATCCAACAAAACTTGGAAAGAAAGCAGGGAAGGGAAGTGAGGATGCTGCTTTACTTTAATCAACTCAAGTCCAACAGAATTTGCAGAAATTGTAACTATTGCTGCCAAAAAATGATATGAAAGGCAATTACAATTTATTCAATATTACATCTGAAATATTGTCACCTTTAATACTCTTTCAACTTAAAGTTCTGACAGCTTTAATATTTTCACTTGGTACAGTGAAAGGGCATTTTGGTTGAAAATTTAAAAATTTTATGTACCTTCTGCTCTCACTAACCAAAGTATTAAGGAGAAAGAGAAATCAACGGCTCCACTTCTCTAATTAAGCTTTGTACAAACTAAAACACAGAACATAATCCATCTCCATCATTAAACACAGTTCCTGAGCAAACAACTGAAGAGAGATTAATCCATCCCTTTTACCTCCCGAGTTAACAAGTGAGTGTTGATTGTGAAGCAGCGGACCAGCAGGTACAGCGCTGCAGCAGCTACAGGTCCAGGGTGCACTTGGGGGTCACACACATTCTCTCCTGACACCTCCCACACTATCTCCACACTATCTCCTGCATGGTGAGCGCTACAACGGGAAGTGCAAACGCCAAATAAGGCTGCGGGAGAGCAATATCAGCAGGCAGGGACGGTGAAGTACACTGCAGTCCTGAGGCAAAATCCACCCACACAAAACTCAACTCACTCCTTTTTCGCACATACAGTATGTGAACAAACTGTTTCCTCACATATCAGAATGCATTGAACATGTGTGTGTGTGACTGCAGCAATTACATTTCTTAACACACATGAAGATTTCTTTATGGTGTGTAAACTCAAGAATCTCTGATTGCTAAAGCTAATTAACAGAAGTGTGGATGCATGTGTGTATGTGTGCGTGCGTAGGTACTATTGTAGGACATATAGGGTTTAATCCTGCAGTTTTTAACGAAGGCAGGAACCATCTGGTGCTGGGATGTGAGACAATCTGTCCATTTGGAGAGGTGACAAAGGAGGTGATAAGCACAGGAACATCACACACACACATATTCAGAGTATATGGAGTAGTGTCAGCGAAAGGTAATCCAGTACACACTCACAGATGCACACATTTCATTTATACCAAGTGCACATATCTCTAGTCTCTATGGTAACTAGTAGCCGTCATGGCAACGGAGTACAAGTGGTAGAAGAAAGGCTGAACTCTCATGACTGTCCTCATTTTATTTTGGACCCTTGTACGGTGATTCACACACCGTTGCAAGCACAGGGTTGGTCATTTTAAGGGTTTCAGAGCACCCAGGTTTAATGTGTGTGTGCCTCTTGAAATGGAATGTTGCACTGATAGTTGGGAATGGAGGGGCAAGTCTGGCCCTGCAGGTAAATCACTCACACACACTCTTACATAAAGTGAACACACACAAACAGGCCTTCACATGCATAATAGACAGGCATGATGAAGCAAAGAGTCACTCACATACTGTAATAGGGTTGGGCGACATAATGATATTCACTTCATATGAAAATTCCTCTTTAATAGCAAAGGGTCTGTGTCCAAGTGGCATTTTTTCTCAGTGCCAGTGTGGTTTTTTTTAGTTGCTCTCAATTAAAAGAAAGCCAATGTATAGTGTTCTTCATTGTAGAGAAAAACACTAACTGCACCCCCTTTTTTTTTTTTGGGAGCTCGACCTTTTTTGTGCAGCTGCTGCAAGCACTTTGAGTTGAAAATCTCTCAACTTTTCAGGCAACTGTGGACACAGGCCCTAAGGCTGTATTTATTCAGTGAATTCTGACCTGGGGCTCAGAACCTTTCAAGAGGTTATAAGGTGAATCTGGGAAGCTGGAAATGATCAAAATGATAGGAAATACTTAGTGGACAGCAACTACACTGGATATATTTGCTCAACTACTGCATTTAAATTCAATTTTTAGGCTCTTTTATCTGATTATGTCCATTTATTTGATTTTACAGTTTAAATTAACTATATTTCAGAAGCAAGTACTGTAGTTTTTATAGTTACTATTTACTTTACAGACTGAGATTTTATATACTTTGTACTGTGCATATTTAACATATCAGTTTAAAAAATATCATGTACAATTATAGATTAAACTTTACACAGCCTGTGTAGAAAAGTCAAATATTTCTGCTCTATCTTAACTGGCTACAGCATCAAAACACAGCTGACATGTCAATGAATCAGTAACACAGTTTCAATAGTGTAAAAGTGGCCGCTCTGGATAGCTTACTTTTTTTTTTTTGACGCAAAAACTTAACATTTCTGTTTTTCAAACAAAACTTTATTTGAGCATTTGCTTTTTTGAGTAACTCATTTGGCCTGTAAACTATAACCATGCAGTAAAATGATCTGAAAAGGTCACGTTACTGTTTGACTGATCAGAGCTAATTGGATTTATCTAGTGTGTCACAAGATGGTTTCACAGCTGGCGAATTAGCAGACAAGTCTAATGACCAATCTTTCATACATCAATCCCCCCCAAACTTTACTTCTTTTTGTGAAGAATTATACAAATGGATCAGTTAGAGTCGAAAAATTCATCCAGTCTGAATGGCTCACAACTTACACTCATACAGCCCATCATGACGGACAGTAAAGAGAGGCTGTTTTATATAAAAAACGTGGGTAACCGCTGATCTCGACAAACGGGTCAGAAATCATCAAATCAGAAAGACTCTTTAATCTTTTGACCTTCAATCAAATGCTTGTCATTTTCAGCACCGTTCACTCTCACACACACATCCACACACACTACAAGGCACTGTCCTCTGCGATGATTGCAGGGTTCACTCATCTAGAAAACATTAAGGGAACTGTTCCTCGAGGAAAAGAAACTATCTGCACTCCACCGTCACGAACCTGGCTTTCCAAAACGAAACCCATTTCTAATTGCTTCGCTCTGGGCTCTCAGAGGACTCACTCGAAGTGAGAGCAATTTGCAGCTTTGACGCAGTTGTTTTGTACTCAACTCGCCTTAAGATGAGGCGGTCTGACTAAGCAGCAGGCTGCAGCACCACCATGTGGATTTTTAAAGGATGTGTCTGCAGCTCACTGCACTGCAGGGAAATGAATATGGATACAAGGAGTTCATTCATCTGCTCTTTTAGCTCTTCTACTCAAATGATAAAAAATTCTTTTTAGAACAAATGTCAGATTTTATTTCTGTTTAATTTTTAATATGTTGTTATTTCATCAGTGTTGCTGAGATGTTAATATGCAGTATCTAAGAAAAGGTGATTTTCTGCTTAAATCTTTGTTGAAATGACAATAAAATTAGAAATCACCTTTTTCATGACTTTACAGACAGGTTTGTAAACTTAAGAAGAAACAATATTTTGAAGCCAGAGTGGTTTACAAACCTTGCTCAAATATTTTACCCACTCTAATTGGAACAATTAAGCCTTAATTTCCAGTCAAAAACTGAAGAGACAGACTGTCAACTTGACAGTATAAATGGTGTTTAATGCTCATGTTGCACAATGAAGTATTTTTAAAGTCAACCTGTCAGCCCAGATCCAGCTGAGACGTTCCTGAACAAGCCTCTCTCATGGCCTGGGTTGAGCCACAAAGCTTCACATTGCCAAGATTATGACAGTAAATTATTCTTGAGACAGCTGACAGATTTTACCAGGAGACTTGTGATATTAAAAGCAGGCTGATAGAGTCATAATGTCTTGCCATTATTACAATTTCAAGTACCTGACAAAGCCCTGTAAATTAGTTTTGGTTCAAGGGGGAAAAAAAGGGCACAAAGCATCTTAAAGTGCATCTCCTCACAGACATGACCATTTAAAAACTGCACACAGTGCTCAGTTTAAAAGTGTCTGACATGAGGAAATGCAAGAGACATTACTCGCTTGGATTATTGTAACTATCAAACGTTTCATATTTACTTGATTCATCAATTAAACACTAATTGGTAATCATGAATTTACTTTCAATCTCCTCTGAACTGCATATTTTTAGCAGAAGCAAATGGGCTCAGTACATTCAGTGGAATATGATTAGTTAAATCTTAGCATAATGTAAAAAAAAAAACTCCAATTATAAGCAGTACATGCATACTTACTCAACCATTTAATTCTGAATTCTTATTAATTATTAATATTAACTTAATAATTCAGAGACAGAAAATCTAATTTAATGTGTTTTCATTCCAGTTCTTAAGGCTTTTTCATTCGCACTCTCCTTTACAGTACGGTACACTACATGGCCTTTTTAACTGTAATGTCAAGATTTTCTCATGGACTGTTAATATGTGTGTGCACATAATTCTCTGTGGTATGTAACTGATGTTTGCATGAATCTGCAAATAAGGCAATAAGACAAACTGTTGTTTCTCACTAAGCTAAAGATGTAATGGCAAAGGGCAAAATGAATTTCCATCAATTCACTCTTATGATAGTGATGAATGTTTATTGCAACAGCGTGGATGGTGGTTTCAGTTTTTTCCTCTTTTAATTATATTTGAATTGTTTGAACTGGTATCTTAGCTCAGTATGCTTTGTTCTTAAATCTCAGCAGCTGCTTAAGTTGATACAATGAGTTTACATCTGAGTTTTCAAAAGTGCACAGCTTAAAACATAGAGACAAATAACAAAGGTAAATTTGAAAGGAAAAAAAAAGACAATTTACTGTGATAACATAAAAGCTGAGACACAGCAACAAACATCTCACTCTCTGCCTCACACACAGACACATATACACACACATGCACACACAATATTGCAGCAAGAGGAAGAGCTGCACCTGCTCTCTGTCTGCAGTAGATTGTGTGTGTGCGTGTGTATTTATGAGTGTGTAAGGCTGGACAGGCAGGATTAAAAGTTGTTTTGAGATGCTCTTGTAATCCCAAAACAGCAGGACTGCACATATGTGTCCAATCAAAAGGACACACACACATACACCCAAAGCCACACACATTTGTATCCTTCTATTTTAAAATTTTCCAACAATGCTCTACGCTCCTCCCTCATCTCCCTGGACACCACAGCATCTGTTGCCCATGGCGATTATCTGGATATTACATGAAAGCAGCAGCCAAACTCTATTTACACTCATTTACACTCACTGTCCTCCTCCTCTCTCTCTTTCTCTCTTTCCATTACCTTGTTTCATTTACATCTATAAGTCCTTCAACACATCAGTCTGTTTTATTCCCCTGCTATAACAAATTGCTATAAAACACACACACTCATATCCACACAAACATATACAGAAAATGACCTCTCCAACACCTCAGTGACTGCATTATTTTACTGCAGTAATGGTACACAGTCATGAGTTTGTACAGCAGACACACACATATATATACTCAGTATGGTATGGTACTCGGTATGATCTGCTCCAAAGTAATACACTACATGGCCAAAAATATGTAGACACTGGTACATTGATAAGTATGTATATGGATTCTTAAACTCTGGATGGGATTCAGATGTTCTGTGACTCCCTATTAAAATCCTATGATGATTCCTGGTGACCAGGATTTCCTCTGGACATCCATGCTCCATTTAAATGTATTCCTTCTTTTTTCATTAATTATTGTAAACTTTATTCTAACTACATGTTAAACTGTGTGCTAGCCTAAGAACACATTTTTAAATTTTAAATGTAAATGTTCTGCACTGACTAGAAGACTCTAGGCAGGCATAGACTGAGGTGGTCTTGGCCTCGGGCCAAAAGGATCAGGAGGCAAGAGCCATCTTTTTGAAAGCATTTATAGTTGGAAAGCTGCAGAGTTCAGTCAGATGCACGAATGATCCTGCACTATTTCCCTGATCTTAATCTTGACTATTAATGTTGTTTTGCAAATCCTGTTTGCTTTAATTAATGTCCCTTCACCTTGAGTAAATGAAGTAAATCAGTTTGAATGTATGTCTGACAGCAAATGATCTGTTTTTGTACTTGAATCAAAGGTTTCCTGGAGTATGCTGTAGTATTTTGAGGGCTGTTGTGATTCATTTATGCCTCTGTGTTTTGCTAGTTATTACTGTAATCAATTATTTAGAAGACTGATTGAACATTAGCTCTAATTACTGCAAGTATTAAAAGTATGTATGAAAGTATGCGGACTTCTTGTTGTGTACTTGTGCAGCCTCTAGTGGCTTCAGTCTACACTGCAACTACACTCAGTTCTATGATGGTTTTCATAAAGACAGGATTTTTCTGCAGTACAGTATATTTATTTGCATTACACATGCAGGTCTGAATGGAAATATGTAATAAATATGTTCATCACATGTACATCATATCCACCTGAAGACTCCTCTGTTCTACAGTAATGTTAAGTTTGGCTTGTGATGGAAATGTGATACATTTAAACACATGCATAAAAATTAGCATGTATAAACACTTTCTCTAACTCACATATGCATTCAGACACACACACAAACACAAGCGCAGCATGTGGGCGGCATCCCCAGCGCTGTGAAACATCTTGCATCCCACATGCTTATGTAACTCCCTCTCCACCTCCTCCAGCTGATAACTCATCACTTTATCACTTTATCCTCCTCTGGGAAGGAAAAACACCCCTTCTTTCCTCTCTCTCTCTCTCTCATTGAAATCAGCCAGGCTGGCGCCCTCTGCAATCGAGCATGATTTCGTTACACTCGCAGCATCAAAGGAGCACATCACCCCGATGAGATCAGGCTGCAGCAAATCCCATCTCTATTGAAGATTTTATGTTGGCAAAAATTGAATCATAAACCTGCAGTACTTGTGACAACATAGGAGCTCAAATGTCAAACCTAGTTATCATCTGGCTTTACTGATATTTACAGAAAAAGAGAATTCAATCAAGAAAAAGGAGCTGAAAACGACCTGCTCGCTCTTTATTGCTGCAAAATTTAAGCTATAAACTTTTACAGCTAGACGGAGAGCTCTTATGACAAGTAATATAGAGGAACAGCTAAAAAAAGATGCAATGGCTTTATGATATAACAGCAAAAACACACCTCCTTCCTGTCTGTGTTCTTAGCACGCAATGCACACAGTAATGAGGAAAAATGCCTGATGGGCATTCTGCACAGTGAGGCTTTGGCATCCTTCCCACGGAGAGAACTTTCACATCAACTTCTGCCGTGTTTTAGATATAAAGTGAAAAGACCAAGCCATAAATTAAGCTGGAGAAACAAATTCAGTCTGTCACTGAGGTGAGAGATGAGGGAAGAAACCAACAAGCATTCAGCGTCACAAAGCTCCAACTGATGCCCTTTATAAAGTACATCCATCAGGAGCATTCATTAAAGCTAAGAACTTGTTTTCTACTGACTAAAGGTGTAGTTAGTATCTATCTATGAGGAAGCAGTTTGACCCGTCACACAAATTGTCTTTAAAATAAGAGATAAAGCTGTGTGTCAGCACAGGAAGGATAACTGAATTAGTGTCCTCAGGCTGAGAAAAGGAGTTGTTTCACACTATAAACAAATGCCCAGTTCTACCATAACTTATTTATTTGTAAAAGAATAAAGTTGGCCCGTAAAGACCAAAACCAACAATGTCTGCGGCTCTAAAAGTCTGAGCCCATTTCTCCCCAAAGAAGTCATTAAAATTTAAACTGATGTGCTGAACTTTAAGAAAGTCTCAGAAATTGAGATAGACGTATTGCAATAAAAGTAGTCAAAACTAAAGCAGCAGAGACAGACTTAACTCCTTAATTTAGTCCCTTGTATGAGTCAGACTGAAATACTCCTGTGTCCTACATTTCCCATAATTCTTAGAGGTATTTACGATACAGTCTCGTAAACTTACAGCTCTTAGTCATAACAGAGAGTAACTGAGCAAACTCAAAATGCTGATTAAAGCTTTTATGTGTGGTTGAGAGCCCTTGAAAAAGCTTTTTAAGGCCTGAAAACTGAAGTATACTAAGCTGAATGTATAAAAGTTTGGTGGAGTGACCCTTAAAACACAGGCACACATAAATATACACATATAGTTTGATTTTTTAAAAGGCTCACTATTTTCCTCTAACTGCAGTGTCAGTTCCTATTTAACTATCTAACTATGGTTTAATACATATTTGTTGGATTGGGAGTGTTTACAGCAACAGCATGATATACGTGGGATCAACTTGGTAACAGGTTGTGGTTCAATGATGTGCTTTTAAAAGTTCTTTAAGAACAGAGAAGCCACACAGAGGAATGAAATATCAGGATTTAGATACACAGACAATACTTAGGTCTTTCCATAAAATGTGAAAATAGCATATCTTATTCTTTTAAAATAACATTTTTAAGGGCAGCACATAGAGGTAGGAAATAAAAATAACAATGTGACTTACATTAATAAGCTCGATCTCCCAGATCTTCTTGACCAGTTCCATGGAGGTGTAACCGTTGATGAGGAAGGACTTGGTGTAGTCGCCGAGCTCCAACGACTCCAGCCACTCTGCCACCGAGGTGGGGTTGTTGCCATCATAACCAATAGGCCGCACCTTTCGTACGATACAGAGAGGAAGAAAAAGAGAAGAGAGAAAAGTGATCTTTCCAGTTCTGTTGTTTCAGGTTTTATTTCTCTTGTGGATTTCTTGCAAAACTGGAGAGCTGAATATATTTCTTTAAGGAATACTTTGCCAATTGTCAGCCAGCTTTGTATATTTTAATGTGGGTAGTAAGTGCAAATGTTAAACATCCCTCCATTCTCCCTTCACCCAGAGCTTCCCACTCATTTGCTAGAAAATGTCTTCATTGCCTAAAACGTTTTCAGAAACATATTGCAGTTTACTGTTTAGCTGTAATACCAATGCTTCTGACCAGCTGGCCACCATATTGCTTTCTGCTTCAAAACAATCAAGTCAAAACCAAGCACCCACTAACTCGCACTACGTCACTGACCACCTGGAGCGTTGCTGGTCTTTATTTTTTGGTCTTTTTGTAGGTTTTTCTATCATTTGAACAAAAAACTGAATATTTAGAGCCCTTTTCTCCATTTTCTCTGGTTACTTAGCACCAATTTCTGAAAAATATTTGAGTCTTTCAATCGCAGGCATAGTCCAGTTTTTACACAAAGACTTTCTGTTCGGCAGTGAAATATTTTTAAATTTCTCCAAACCTTAGTTGCTGGGGAGGTTTCATGAAGTGAGTTTCTTTTTATCTCATGATCTTATAAACACAGTGATAGTGTAAGGAAACTTTTATGTGTTTTGCTCATATTCTGCCCACATGGTACCCTACCTTTAACCCGGGGCTTTGCAGCAAATAACAGTTGGTGTCTCAATGTATGCTCTGTTCACATAACTCATTACAGCCTACATACCTATTTCTTATATAACATGACAGCTGTTTGGATTCTGTGCAGAGTGTATTTGGTTGCTGTGCTACGCTTTTCTTATTTTCTGTCTTCGTTCTATTGCAACAGCCTCATTTCCACATGGGGATCATTAAAGATTTATTCTATGTTAAAGAGCTTCCCCACTTCAGTAGGGTACGGGATGAATATGGGCGATATAGAGCTCCAACCTAGAAATATTTTTTCACAACTACGAGATTTAAATCATGTACTTCTCATATTTGGCATTGCAAACAAGTAAACATGGGCTGAAGAAAGTTAAAGCAAATGCAGAATAGGACACCAGCAGCAGGGGGTTATTGCCTTGAGAGAGACACTGAAAGTGTGGCAGATAATCCACTATTCTTTTTTATTTTGACAGTCAAAACAGCTTCAGAGAGTTTATGGGGCTTCAAACCATCATCCCACATCCTCCACCTTAAGTTGAGCATGTGTTTGACTCGGTGTGTGAGGGCAGACAAAAGTTGAATGTTAAACTTTTTACAGTTTTTTGGGAAGTTTAGGGAGGTGAGGAGAGGAGACTGGAGATCAAAGTTTTCTGGGTGTCTGTATGAAACCTGCTTATCTCTGAGTTCAGGTTCTCCTTTTCTTTCCATCCTCTCTGTCCAGACTCCTTTTTTCTGCTCTCACTCTTCACAGTCTCACACCTTTGATCTTTGATTCTGTTTCTCATGCACACACCCACACACAAGCATTTGACCTTGCACAAACTTTCCTGTCTCTAAGTAAGCCTGTTGGTATCCTTTGTATTATTTCAAGAGCCATTTGTCTATTTTACAGCAATTTTCTACCGTGAAAAGTGTGTCTATGTGTTTTTATCCGTGTGTGAATTTTACAGACGCAGGAGAATGTGGATTTAGACTAAGCTATGTGTGAGCAGTTTCTTGCATTATTTAATTTAATGAGGTTTGGATGCTGTGATCTCCAGGAGCGTATCATGGTTTCCTGACTCAACAAACTGCTTAGTGTCTTGTTAGAGTATTCAGCAGAACATGCAGAGAGAAACCTAACCACCCACAGAGAGAGTTATATCACATGGAAGCAGATGGAGCAGGAGATTTGCTGAATTTTATACCAAATTGAATGAATTGGCTGCAGCTGCAAGTGAAGATCAGTTCTCATTTTATCATCTTAATCTTACAGTCTTAAATTGGAAACATGTATTTGAGTTGTTTAAAATTTGATGAATTCACGTAACTTTCATGAGGCTAAAACAACATTAAAGACAGATTAGAAAGCTCAGGCTTAGTGAATGTTAATCAGAATTTTTTGAGATGTGCTTGGTCGAGCGCTGGATGTACTGCAGTACTTACCCTGGGCAGCAGCCGTATGGCCTGCAGGAGGCGTTGTCTGTGGGCAGAATTAAGGATCCCAATCTCCAGTAGGTCTTGGTCTTCCACCACATTGCTGCCCTACAAGGTAACGAAACAAATGCAAAAGTTAGCATTAATGCAGCATTTTCCCACACAGATCTAACTAGCTGTTTACCTCAAAAGTCTGCATTGCATTACCTCATTACAATGATGCAACTTTGATGTGTTGTATAATTATAAAACAAAAATAAAACTCCAAAGCTGTGGTGTTTGGAATCTTGGATTACCGGTGGTAGCTATGCTAACTACCTAACCCACCTTAGCACAAAATCTCATCTGCTTTTCAAATAAAAGGGCATCAAAAACAGATGAATTGACAAAGCAAATACAGTAAAATAATGGAACATGAGTTGCAAAGCTTAAACCAAGAGAAACCAGGAGACAGCAGGTTTGATATTCCTATTTAAGACTCAGGCACAGACACAAGGCAGACACAAGACACGGCCGCCTGCGTGGGGGTTAGAGTCAAAATTTCACCTTTAATTAATCCAACAGGAGACCTGAAAAGATCTTTCAGTCATCTTCTCTAGAGAGTCAGAGAAAGAAAGTCCTCATGCAGACAGATAATTAGAGAAAGGTGGAACACAGGGAGAGCAGGAAAGGGACGGGGTGGGCATGGAGACAGTTACAGCATAGAGAAAGGTCAACTCAGCCAGAAGCACCATCAGAAATATTGATTCTTACGGAGGTGGAAAGTAAAGCAAGTTAATAACCAAAATGAAGGTAAAGAAATAGCAGGGGAGCATGGTGAGAGCAGCCTGCAGGAAGTCTCAGGATCATCCATACACACCAAACTGTACATAAACACTGGTGTAATTTGAAGGATTACACCAGCCAGATTTTCTACATCTCCTTCCTTTCAAAATTAAAACAATGATGGACATCCATGAGATGGGAAAAAGAAAAGCAAGTAGAAAGCGGATTTTTTTCCATTTTCTCCCTCTACTTTACTTTAGTCCAGAAGTTGACTCTGGGGACCGCTGTGCCCTCGAAAAAGGACATTTTGCTTGGAGGCTGTGACATTTTAATTCCAGATCGGAGATTGCTGTTGTTTAGTTTTCACTGCAGTATCCTGAAGAACACTTGCCAGAAAAATCTCTGTTGGAGTGGCTTTACTTTAAAGACTCCAGATCTGCCAGCACAAGCTACTAAATCATCAATCAATTAATTAATTACTAGACATTTACAATCTAACCAGGGGTCTCTGAACTGACCCATCGTGCAAACTGCTACAAGACGTGACAAGCTCCTAAATATCAAACATTTTAGAAGACCAGAGATTGATGTTAAATAACAGTGAAGACAGTGCTGGAGTTTAAATTCTAAATAAATTGTCCAAAAGGTAAATGTGAGGATCTCCACTAGTTTAAAAATATTAAACAAGGACAATGCTGGAAAACCTCAGACAAAATGTAACACAAGGACGGTTTATAAAATTTTTTGGAGTCTTATGGTCAAAAACACGTGCACATGGTCTGAACCATGTGGTAGGTTCAGTAATACTGTATGTAGTTCATGCACTTTAATCAAAAATGTTGGTCACTTTGGTGCAGGCTCGTTAGTATATTTTTTTTCTCCAGGGCTCAATTAGTATGTTACTGTACTGCTGCAGCAGCTGACTGAGCTTGTCCTGAAGCTAAACTCATTCCCTTCACATTCTCCTCACCAAGCCGGGTGTCAGGGCCTCTGTGAGGGAAGTGCAGTTCATAGATCAGCTCCCAGGCTTATTAATAGAGTGCAGAGCAAAGCCAGAGCTGGAGTTAGATGGCCACGCTAACAACTTCACAGGGTAATGACTCAGAGTCAGTATGGAGTCAGTTTTTGGGGGATTCAAAGACATGACTAATTGCTTCATGTCGAGATCATGACAGCAAATGATAGAGTTTCTTAATGTTTGTTCCTTCTTTCTCGAAACCTGTCCCATCCTGTTTCCCTTTTTGTCTCAACATTATGTTTGTCCCATATCTGCCATTCCCAAGTGCAAATGATGGATTGGGGGATAAACTCACAGGGATACATCAGTATTACTGGAGTGAGAATAAATAAGAGAATGACAACAGAAACATAACAATGGCTACTTGTTTTCTGGGCTCAGCTCTTCCTCTTAATGCCTACATTGTTTGCTTTGGGTTGTATAAATAAACACAGTTAGTCCATTATGCATATGCATGATACAGTCCAGAGCCTTGGTATGCAGCACTGGTATGAACACTATCTATTTTGCTTGTGTGGGAAGGTGTTTAGCATCCACAGTGTGGATAAAATTACCTTGGCCTGTGGTTAGCTTGTGATACTTCGACCACACCGTTTAAAAACGGCACCACAGTGGGTCACAGACTCTCTGAATGTAGGAATTAAAATTCATGTACAGCAGCAGGGGGTTGAGGCAAGACCAGAGATGGGGCAAAATTGATATTCTGTGATGATAGTGACTGCCATTATTGGTACCAAAAGGCTTTGGCAAGCACTAAAATCATGCTCAACCTACTGTATCCTCTTTCTGTGCTCTATTTTTTTTAATAATGTATCCATCCAAAACATTTTCTCTTTCATTGCTTTGCCACTTGCCATGGCTCTGGTATGAAAAATGGGAGTCTTTTATCATTTTGTTCCCTCTCTCTTGTATACTATTCATTTCTTGTCTAGCCTCACTAGCACTTTTAGCCTGTGATTTATTTATTTTCTTTTAACAAACTATTTGGCATTACATTTATCTTTCTTTTGCATATGTGAGAGAGCAGTGACTTAAGTATCCCTACATGTTGGCAGTTTGATATTCCCAAGAATTCCTTTCTAGAATAATAAGTTCCTTTAAGAGGAGGATTAGAGGTGCCACCTTTTTTATGCAATATGGATAGGAGTAATATTTCATTTCAAACATGTTTTTTCCTCCCTTTGAGCATCAGTTGGGTCAAATTAATTTTGCTAGCCTCACAGGTGCTTTTATCAACTGCTGTTTCTTTCATGCATGGAGCACAACATGCTTTATCTCTTTATTTCTGCTATCTGTCTTGAGCTGCGCCCCCATTTATTTCTGTAAATCCACGCAGAAAACCAAGCCGATTTACCTGTCTTCTATCGTTCTTTCAATTCACTGAGCTGCATGAAACCAAATAAAAACGAATCATGATAAAAAAAAGCAGGAAATTCTCTCATCGTTCACAACAGTGTTTGTATGTGTCTCAGTGCCTCCACAATCCACAAAGCATCAGTTTATGTGATGCTTACCAGATTTTATCTCTCAAGCGAGCTACAACAAATCGTATGAATTTTTCTACTATCAGACTCCATCCCTCTCTTCCTTCCACTTTCATATTCTGGTCACATTTGAGCGTCTACACTGGCCTGACATGTTCAATGAGGAGTATGTGCATGTTTGATGGTAATGACGAGCGTTAACAGGGACAGTGTGACTACTGTCAGAGGACTTAGCAAGGTGAATGGGATTTTTTTTCGCTATGGACCAGATGTATTAGATCCAATTTCACGTGATTCTGAACATTTACAGGCCGCTCTTTTTCTGACTGGATGCTTTGGAGGAACACATAATGCCAGATACAACAGCTACTACACACAATATATAATTTCTGCCACTAGAGGTCTCTCAATCAAAACATTAAACAACAGATTGTGTTTGATGACATTGTGAAGTAGCCTGGGATCATGGGATTTGTTTATTTCATCGTTGAACAGCCACCACTGCAAATAAAAATCTATCTGACTGACTCAGGAGGAAATGTTCACAGATGAGGTACTGTATTTAAGTTTTATTTACGTCTGTTTGGTCACGTTCACTGAATTTCCACCTTACTCTGTAACTGCTGTCACATCAGAAGTTAGCGACAGGTGGCTAAATGAAGGGCACCATTACCTTTAATAAAATTACTGTTTAACTGTTGCTACATCTGAGATAATGTAAGGACACAATTAAACTGAATACAAACAATACAACAAATTCAAAAAAAAAAAAATCAATCCACATAAGAATAAAGATTCACAACAGAATTTCACGAGCTAAGTTTCCACCAGCAACACACAGCTGCTTTCAGCAAACAGCTCTGATAAACCAACGGACACTATCTGCCCATAACAAAACATAAGCTGAAAAAGTTACAGAATAAATTGTGAACATAGTGGAGCATACAGTAAAGCAGCTAAAAAGCCAGAAATTCCCCTCAGTCATTGGTGAAAAAACCAAACCAGAAGAGTAGAGTGAATATCGGACTTGTATTTGTTGTGAAACTGAAAACACAACTTCAAATAACTTCTTATGTGTCTGCTGGATTTGTAAATAGGCAAAAACAAGTAAAGCAAATGAACTTTTTAAGGAGACAATATGTCATTATGGTGGTTTATATCTTGTTTCAAGTGGAAAAAAAAACACTTCATTAAAAATATTTGTTCTTTACTGATTGGAAGAAAAGAATCTGAGAAGAAAAGAGAAATTTCTGAGGAATTTCCCTTCAAGCCTGTGCTACAGCTGACTGGCTAATTAGCTGCCAACTGACATTTCCAGCCACTTTTCCCTGTTATCCCATCCAGCATGCGAGGAGAAGCAAAGTGCAATATGAGGTGTGTGGCTTCTTGTATTCTACATATATTAATAAGAGACCTAAGCTAGGCTGAGGCTCAAAGTCCGTGACTCATTTCATGTAGCCTCTAGGATTAGTCAGTGTCATTTCAGGTTGGCTTCAAGTATACACCCCGAACACACACACGATAAGATCCCTCCATATGAATCTACTTTCTTTGTTCAGCTCTACTCTCTGTCTGCTGCCCTCCCTCTTATCCTCTCTCACACATACACATGAAGACTCATTTAAAATGGGCATAATAAGTCTTCATCCAGTGTCCTTCATATTAAACGCTGTCTCCATAACAACCACTCTGCCCATTTGCTATTTGTCCATCAGTCCAGCAGCACTTGTCCTCCACTGGCTGGTGAAGGTGACCAGGCACGCCCACTCTAATGACCCCCATTAGTGGTAAATGGTTGTAGTATATTGGAATAGTTCATGTTCATGTGTATGTGTGCATGTCCACATACATTCCTGCACTACATGGTGTCTTTGCACCGAAACAGATCAGACTCCAGGTCAAATTCATTTTCCAACCAATCAAATATACAGATTAACTTGACCTGGCCCTTTAAAGCAAATAGAAAAGCTTATATTTTCTAATGCATTGACTTGTTTCAGTTTGAATCTGCCACTTAACTTGATTTCCCATGCTGAGTGGTGCTGAAATGAGTTTGACCCAAACCTCTCCTTGAAGGATCCACGGCCAACAACAAAACGGGAGCGCTGCATACCAGTGTAATCCCTGTAGCCTGCACCTCAACTGCATTAATTTCAATTTGTGGTATCTGCCAAGTTTCCCAAAGAGGTCGGAAAACATTAACTGTCTTACTGTTTAGTCAGGAGCGACAAAAAGAGGTTAAAAACTCCACTCAGCAAGTGGAACGCAAGAAAAACATTAAACAGAAAAAGATCCGGAGAGAGAGTCCCAGTCACAAAAGGGACTTTGAAGTCAACTTAGCTGTTTCATCTTAGCTCTTTTCAATATTAATTGTATCCAAAAGGCATTTCAGAGGAGATGACTGAGCTATTGAGAAACACTTCCAGACAAGAGGGGCAAGGCCAGAAGAGTAGAGAAGTCTCTTAGAAGTACTGCCAAAAACTATTAGCGCCTATAAACTAGGTGCAAATGAGAGTAAAATACATTAGTACACTGATATAATGCATGTGTGGGAGTGTAAATGAATGGAGAGTGCACCTGGGGACATTTATTAGAGAAAAAGACATTATTTTAGCTGACTGTTTTGGTTTGATGGTCTGCATCTTTACTGTTGTTTTAGTTTAACCACTCTCATCCCTCTGGTTTCCACCAGCACTGGGCGGCTGTTTTCAGCAAAAAGTTCGAGTTAAGCCTTCTATGCTACCCGTCCTGCACCAAACAGCAAATACATTAAGTTAGTGATCAGAGGGGAAACTTAGTGAAGCACCTTAAGGGCCAGATATTTTCCTCAGACATTGGTAGAATATTAGACTTTAGACTTCATTTGTGAATTTTAGACTTCCTCAGGTGGCCAGAAACACAGCACCGAATAAAAGTTAATATTTCTCCACGTCTGCTAGGTGTGTAAAAGGGCAACCATTTGCTTTCCATTATAACTTTGCATGGTAATAAAAATAATATTTCAGTGTGGTTCTTACAGCTTGATGTGCTGCCCCCAAGTGGTAAAAAAATAATCAAGTATGGCATGTTTAGATTTTGATTGAAGTTTCTGGGTGTTGATAAGAGAATTAGCTAACACATGAATTGAATTTTGGCAAAAAAAAGGAAAAACAAAAGGTTCAGGTGAATAAGGCAGATACTGCAGTCTTATAACCTAATATTCCTGCTCAATGTATATTTTTATTTTAAAAACCTTGCCCAGTGCAAACTAAGGATTTATAATTTTACCCTGCACTTTCTATGAACTGTTCATCCCAGCCTTGAATGCAAACCATACAGAATCTCTCCAAAAAATCTGATATGCAAGGATTCAACAACATAACTTTTTAATGTAGTGACTTTATATATTATTTACTTGTTTATATAAGCTCTGGAAACATGTTTTTTTTTTGAGAAATCAAAAACAATTAATCTGAATTAACTCCTTGAGGATGCTTGTACAGAGTGGGAGAAAACATAGAGAAACACACTGACCACGTGTGGGAGAAACACATGAAAAAACAAACAGAGATTCTCTGAATTCTTCCTGTTACCAGGGTAACCAGTCGAACAGATGCAGGTCACTCGAATAGAGGACCAGAACACACACACATATATTTACATACACATACATAAATATATACATAAAAGTGCCTATATACATTGTTATTTGATCTCATGACAGAGAATATTAAACCACCCTCTCTGCTGGAAGTGAAATGTAACTGTACAAAAATTAAGCAGCCAGCAGCCCAATCACAACAGAAAACACATTTTTCCTGACTGGTTGATAAAATATTCTAATAGGATTAGTACTTAGCATTTAAAGCCCTCTGGATAAACCCTTTTAACATTTTATCATTGATCCTGAAAAGTTGCCATGTTCGAGATATATTTTCTTCCAAAAGTGACAATCTGCGACTAAAGATAAATTCATTCAGTCAGCATCCCTCTGCTTTGTCTCTAGTCTTTCTGCTTGTGCTGCAGTTTTTCTCAATTTGGCATCATCACTTGCTTTGCTCTCCCTATTTCTCCTCATATCATACTCCAGTGTTCGTTTACCAACTGTTTTCCTGTGGATACCAGTCTTACTAACCTACGCATGTGCTCACACCCACACTAAACACCAAAAAAGAGTTTCTGAATGTGAATTGACCCAACGAGTTTCTCTTCCTACGTCACTGAGAAGAGGAGACCATCTGATAAAACAAGGCATTTGGTTGCATTCTGATTCACAGGCTACAGGTGGTTGTATTTCTATGTACGTTCGTGTACAAGTGCATGCAAAAAACATGTCTCTACCATGCATTTTTAGTGTAGTGTGAACATGTTTATCTACAGCTAAATGCTGAAGATGTGGCGTAGGATTTCTGAGCGTAGGAGGACCTCACATGGCATCAGTGGGGAGAGGCAGCAATGATGGTAGAGGAAGAAAAGAGAGAATGATACAAAGAGGAGAAAATCTTCAGAAATAAAAAAAATTAGAATGAAGAACAAAACTAGTCCTGCTTATTCAGTAAAAAAAAAAAGCGATTAGAGACAATGAGGTACACCTAAAGGAGCCCAGCAGAGCTCACAGGGACATGGGGCAGAGAGATTACATTTAAAGCATGACAAAAACAGCAAACACAGTCAACCTCAAGACAGAAAAGAAACAGGGGAGAAGAAATGCATGGACATCAGATCTCTCCCACCTCCTTTTTTCCCCCCAAAACACTTGTGTGAACACTCACCATGAACTGGACGTTGTCAAATCCATTGGCCAGCAGGTGGTTCTCATACTGGACCAGGCCAATGGAGTCAAGCCACTGGCCCACGGACTGCAGCGGGCAACGGGGACCTATGAGGGGGTGGAGGGGCAAACGCTTCAGTAGGGAGTAGCCATCCACGCGGTAGCAGCGGCAGTCCGGCTGAGATAGCTGGCACTGCCACATCATGTTATGGCGGGCAAAGTGACTGTCGAACGAGCCCGCCATGCTTTTGAGGAGTCTTTTGGCAAGGCAGCAGGGGGAGGAGGAGAAAAAAGGGAAGGCAGGTAGGGGGGTGGGTAAAGAAAGAAGGAGGAGGAAAAGGAGAAAGGGGAGGCTAGGCTAGAGGCATGGTGAGGATGGAGGGGGTCAGCATGCAAAGGTGCAAGTGGGTAAAGGGTAGGTGAAGGCGTCCAGATGCTGCTATCTGTGAATCCAGCCAAAGAGAGGATGAGAAGGGGTGAAGGCTAAAGTTGTATCCAGAAAATGCTTCCGTCCTGGGATTAAATCCTGCTAGAGATGGGTGTTGGATAAGAATAAAGGTATAGATCCGCAAGCAGAAACGACTGATGTGTGTGTCGCACACAGCACAGCAGCCGCTTTCTTTTTCAGCTGTTGCGCTCGCTTGGCTGCTCCCTTGAATGTGTATGTGTGAGTGTATGTAAGTGTGTGTATGTGAGTGTGAGTGTGTGTGTGTGTGTGTGTGTGTGTGTAAGAGAGAGAGAGAGACAGAGACGGAGAGCGAGAGCTGCCTGCGCTGTAGATTTCTCTTTATCAAGTACTCCCACTCTCATCTGTATGCTTCTGCAGCCTCCTCTCTCTCTCTCCCTCTCTCTCTCCTTTCTCCGAGTGCTGCTTTCCTTCCTCATTCCCTCACTCTCTCTCCTCTACCTCGCTCTCTGGCTCACTTTCCTCTGTCTACCTCCCATTTCTATCTTCACTCGGGGTGTCAATCGTCACCCTGCTCTCCCTACATATATCTGACTCGCTCGACTGATAATAGCCATCACAACAGCTTCAGCTTCTTTGTCTGCAAGAAGCCAAGCTCCCTCCCACTCACACACACACACCCCACTGAGTGTATGCATGCAGGAGCATTTATATGATTGTCTGTGTGTGTTGTACTGTGTCTTAGAAATGTGTACATTGGGGGTGGTAGTGGGCTGATTTGGCACAAACAGGATTTCTCCCTGTGGTAACCATGGTTAGCAGTGGCTTTGCATTCATAGATGAAAAGAGAGAGGGGGGGAGGAAGAGGGGAGGGGATAGGGAGGTGGAGGATGGTGGAGTTAACACAGGGAGAGGGGGATGAACGCAGTAAATAGAGATGAGTGGTGGAGGATTCAAGGTAAGCAGGTAACAACACTGGCAAAAACAGGGATTTGATGCGCACAAAAGAGTCAAAAAGCAAATTCACGCACACACGCTCATACAAATCAACAGGATTATTCTGATTTATTACAGTTCAGGTCTAAGTAGTTTGGGGACAATGCTATTGGTTGTATTTATAAAGCTTTTAGAGCAAGTTCAGCAGGAAGGCAATTATAATTCAGTATTTCTCTGGGGCCCAACCTTTTATTTATCTTTTACATTGAACCCAAGAGATTTGTTAGTGGGACTTTTGTCAACCAATAAGCATTAAGGATGTGAATGTCATTTTGGCCACTTCCACTTCTTCCACATGCCACAGCCATCAGTGTCAACTATCTGTAGCTCCCAAGGAGACTGGCCCCAAAGCTTTGGCTTGTGATCCACTGAAATGAAGCAAATTTCTATTTGCAACTGATAAACAGTTGTGCATAGCATCAGTTAGTAACAAGCTAAGCAAAAAGCAAAGGATCTTTTTATCACATAATCAAATTGTCCATTATTACCTTTATCGACATTTTAAAAACTTGCCAAGCATCCCTGCTCTGCCACTTCAGATCATCTGTTTAAATTGTTTGTTTTATTCTAAACAAACTCTGATAATCCATCTGTTTCTTGCCTCGTCAGACTTTGTTGTCACAGTATCACAGTGTACTTAGATCTTAGAAATTAATTTGTCGAGTACATCAGGGTCAATAATAATAGCAACCCACTTTGTAGTAAACTGGAATTATCCTTGAAGTCAGGTCCACATACAAACTCAGACACACACAGACTTGTGTGTATTTTACCTGAGGTGTCCTCTTTGATGTCCAATCCACTGCCTATTCCTGCCCCGATGGAGCTCATAATCTTGTCGATCTGAACAAATGGGGGAGAGAGAGAGAGACACAGAGAGAGAGACAACCAAAGTTATAGAGATATACAGCATGTGCAAGGGAAAGTCATTTCCCAGTAATAAGGCTAACCCCTATTTCTGGATTCAAGTGTCACATAACATGATCATTACGCCAGCCAGTGCACCGAATGTCAGTCATTCTCCTGTGAAATGAAAAAGCATGGAGAAGCAGAGGGGAAAAAGATGTTTTAGAGCACAGATGAAGAATGAGCAGGACTGGATGGAGAGGAGCTGTAGTGACTCATTAGTGTCGACCTGCTGGCTGTCAACTGGTCATCTCTGACCCTGGACTGCGGTTTCCAACCAACTGACTACGTACATCTGTCCACATGTCAGCAGTGCTGGCTCATCACGTCATAGAAAACCAGTCTTGCTGAGACTGGTCCAAGACCGACGTTTAAGGGTCAATTCTGACAAATGCAAACAGAATTTTAAAGCTGGCAAAGCATGTAGGAGAACTTATCTTAATAGCCAGAAAAACCTGCAGCAATTTCTGCATATGTCACTGCATATGTCAAGGGATCCACCATTGCTGCAAGTTTTCTAAGATTACACATATCTTTGATTAACAAAAAAAAAACAAAAAAACCTCAAAGTAACATCATTTCTCTACAGGCTCTTAAATACTATTAAAATAACTACAAATGAAAAGCAATTTTCAAAGTAAAGCCAAACTAATGCACAGATTTGTAACATACAGAAACTACCTTAATTATGCCTGTAGCACTAATGAGTATGGATATCTTCGGATCATTGACTGCTGTGGGACATCCCTTGTGACTAACCCCTTGTTACAATACAACTCCTTCTCAAACATGTGCTGCAAATAGAGCAACTTTGTGATATTTTTTCTCTTAAATCCCCATATATCACTCCACTATTTCCCTGAAGCCGTCTTATCTCATCCTCCCATAGCATGCAATTAAACAGGAAAGGTCACCTTAATTGCTGAGAATTATGGGAAATTCCATATGGTAATTCATCACCATCAGCAAGTTATAAACTGTGTAGAGGAACTAATGAACATGCATATGCAAATGTGGAAATGCACGCACAAATGGGCTTTCATCCACATGGATTAGCGTTATTTTAAAAATAGAGAGACCAATTAAGTCATCATGAGCTTCCTCATTTTCAACACACATAAGTAATTTACAACAGGGCGTTATCTGTGGTGTGAATGATAACCAGTTAGTAGAAGATAATGTGCCTATGACCCACGGGGATCCAACACTGATGTAAAGTCAACGGATCACATCTGTGTCAAAGATCCCTTAATACCAAATAAGCCCTGGGCACAAATACACTAAGACCAAAACACACAGCACCCTCGACCTTCGCTCTCTATTGTCTACGACGGAAACTGCTTTCTGGCTTATATCTGGTCTTCCCTGCAGCTTCACTGCTGGCTACAGTAGAAAATCAATGTGGGGGCATGTTAAATTAGCACTGGGGCTCCATCTGCAATGTTGTAGTAGAGTAAATTTCAAAGGGAGGATAAAACTGAAGCATCTCACTGCAGTGGGTGGAGGGGTTTCAACTGTTTCCAGCAGAAATGGCCCACTTAAAAAATAAAATTATGTATTCAAATATTTTACAAAGGAAATACATCCAGTGTCACAGTATCGGGAATAACCCTGATTAACCCTCCTTTAATGTTTTAGTTGAGCCTGAAATTTGGTAATAGGCTGCACATGTCTGCAGAAATCTCTTCTCACCTCCTCCCATTCAGCAGTAAAAGAAGGTGTTCTCTCCAGTCTCCCCTCTGGGCTTGCACCCTCTCCTGGGCTGGGGCTTCCGGGTCCCTGGCCACGAGATCCAGACCCCCAGCTATGCTCCTCCTTAAGAAGACAATAAGCAGTAATGTGATTCTAAGTGATTCTCCATTAATTGTTGCTAAATATTTTGACCTTAAAAATATGGACAACTAAGCAGTAAAAGCTGTCAGAGAATCCTTTCAGTGCTCATCAGCGTTTCATCTATAATGACGCATTTTTCATCAAATAGACTATGTGTTTAGCTTATGAATTATTTACTGTGAATTTAAGAAGTCTCATAAAATGTGCTGCACAGCAGGGAGCACTGTGACCCAGTTTGGTGAGTTATCTAATCAACTGGTTTCTGAAGTCACTCTGCGTGACACAGCGAGATGCAAACTACCTCCCTCTGCTGTGTAATTTATTTAACTGAATATTTACAATAAATGCAGTTTTTTAAAATGCTAAGTGAGATCTCAGTGCTGACCTAAACTTTTATAAAAAAAAAAAAATTATAACCGTTAATAAAAGACACTTTAATGCTCTCAGAGGGGTAAAATAGCATAACTAAAAAAAAGTGAGAGGGTTTTAAGTAGCTGTCATTATGCACCGTAAATGCTGAGCTCTATTGTATTTATCATCTTAATGTAGTTAATTTATTTCACATGAAATTATTTATGTAAGATAATAACAAATAAAGTTGGAGAATGTAAGTGGAGACATGTCAGTAACACCTTACCTGTATGGGAGATACAGCCACCAAGTTGGAATCAGACTTGGACAAAGACTTGGAAAGCTGCAAATCCATTACACTGCGAGGCATGGACCTCATCCTCCCCAGGGTGCAAGCGCGCTCTTCGTAGCCAGCACCTGATGAACTACCCTTAGGCAAACCTCCTGTCTGGATCCCTCTTAACTCTGGAACTTCCCCGTTTTGATCAGCATAGGAGGAGGGCGGACGTCCCAGTGTAGACCAGCCACGGGGCGGATCCACTTGCTCGCAGTTCCTTGTTGGGGCCTGGTCCTGGTTGACCCTAGTGTGGAAGATAGTCCGGTACACCACCTGTGGCTTCTGGGGGTCGTTAGCCTCGCCTGTTCTTGAAAAGACCTGAGTGGGTCCTCCTCCGATCACAATGCTGAACTCTGGGGTCTGCAGCAGACTGCTCTGCACGTCAGTAGAGGCGTATTTTCGGGGTTTGGCATTATAAAGATGATAAGGTGTATCAGGGGTTTCACAGGCTGGAGAAGATCCATGAAGGAGGCCTGCAAACTCCTCTGGGATGTGGCTCTTCCTGCGCTCCTCCAACAGAGCGTTGGATGAGGAGGATGAGCAGAGAGGAGGATGAGGAGGCGGGTCTCGCTGGTATGACCCGTCGTCTGCAAAGAAGACACACACAAACAAAAACATTGACGGATTATATCATACAAATTTTATGAAAATGGTTCCATCACATCAGTGATACACAATAAGAAGTTTACTAAGGAAAACAAGAAATGAATCAGAATTTTACACACAATGAACAAAGCACACAAAAATATTTAAAACTGTAGAGCAAGATGATTAGTATATAACAAAGAATGGAGAGAGAAAAGAAACTGGGCTGAAAAAAATACTAAATTGCAAAAGAACCAAAACTGCAAATAGTAAGATAAGAACAAGGTAATACATCTTCTGCTTCCCCGTTGAAAGGCTTTTTGTTACTCGAGGGAAAAATAAAAGAACTCCTGACTTGGATTTTACACCTCTGCTCCTTCGCCGTCTGGGTGCAAAGAGTGTGTACTTGTGTGTCTGAACCTGTGCATGTATGCATGAACTTATCGGTGCAGACGTCTTACACCACTGCCTGGGACTTTTTTGAGGGAGTACTTTCATGGCCCACTCGCTGTCTGTGAGCAGTGGGGTGAAAGAAAAGCCGCTGAAAGCTTCTTTTGATTCTCCGTATGTTAGTGTTTGTGTAGTGCAGATACACATGAGTGTTTGTTTCCCTGTGTGTCTGCTTGACTAGTCGCCTGTCATTTTGTGAATGCTTATGTTCACATCCGCAAACAAGTTACACCTGAGGGCACAACAATTGTCTTGCATGTTAAGTAGATGTAGTCTTCATGAAGATGCAAAATAAGAAGTGCATTATTTATTCTTATTCTCCTGTCCATGATTATTTATTACACTTTGCCGGAACAGTGACACACTCAAACTCATCATGATAAATCTTCAACTCAATACAAGACTGTAGCTGAGGAGAAACATTATGTTCCAGGGAGATTCAGGCATGGCTCAGCTCCTCAGGGAACAGCCCTGCTCTTATTTATTTATAGTTTCACAAATAAAGTCTGCAACACAGTATGACTAAAATTTAATGCCAAATTCATGGAGTTAGAACCATTGTTTAAGATGTAAACTAAGCAGGAGAGACAGACAGACAGAATTAATCACAAACAAGTAGGGATCAAAGACTAAAGAACATGGATTTTAAAAGGAAATTTTGTGGATAATACACTCCATACCAAGGATCTGCCAGCCACTTTCAGCTAGCACCTAATGACTATTCTCTGCTACATTTCACTGTGAAACAATTACATAACGTGAGCGGGGATTTACATAAAATAATGTAAGTCTGCCAAAGTCACTCACAAAAGGGTGACTAGCTGGAATCATTTATAGTGATAAAAACAAGAGATGTTTCAGCTTTTTTCTAGGGGGGAGGCAGAGAAGTGGAAGAATTAACATCAGTCCTCAAATGGAAAGCCATTTCATATCATTTGAAAAGTGAATGTTGCAGCACCTTAACAGTCTGATGTGTTTTAAGAAAGAAACACCCATTAACAGTCCTCAGGTAATAAGGGTTGAAAACATGACTCATCTTTAAGCGTTACATGGAATGAAACTGTCATTATTTCCTCCACAGGCTGAAAGCTCTTTAGTTATGACTAATCCTCAACATTTTGCAGGATAAACGGGACTAAGTGGCTAAAAAATCAGCATGAATACATAGTCAGTCGACACTTGTCCTCAGCGCTTAGCCCCTCTTTTCTAACGGCGTCTCCTAGGCCACAATCAAAAGCGCTGACTCTGTGACTTAGGACAGTATAACTGATTAAATAAAATCCAATCACTCTAAATAATCTTTGGCTTTTGGAAAATAAACACATCCATGACACAAGGGGCTTTTTTGGGGGTAATCAAAGCAATGTAACATTGGTGGGTTAGATTAATACAGACAGTTTCTACAAGGTGCATAACTGCACTATGAAGGTACCGAAAAATCACAACATTGTATTTTTCATTTACACTTCACTCCTTTCATTTGTGTGCCTCTTATCCCTGCCATGCATTTCTTTTGCAATCCTTTATCAT
>JAPZDV010000015.1:13265905-13331889 GCA_029814665.1 Acanthurus lineatus
ACACGCGGCCGACGGGTCGAACATCAGCGAGTCACAAAGAAACCAAAATAAAAAAATCTGATTTTATCACCAAACTGCTTTTTACTGCTCAGCCGTCTCTGAGGGTTTCTGTTATTTTGTCCACGCTCACTCACATGTTGTAGCTTCCTGGTCTGGAGGAAACGTGCCCACGCTGCCACCTGCTGGCAGCTCCGCTAATCACGCTTTTCCTGAATGAAATGCTTTTGTCTTGTTGTTCCTGTTGAACTTGTTCTTGTTGCTCAGATGATTAAAGACGAAGGAGACAAAGTTTTTATGTTTTTAATCACGAAAACTCAAAACGCAGATCGCGGATCCGGAGCCTCGTCAGAGGAAACGTCCTGATGTGACCCCCCCGGTCTCACCTCACCTGTCGGCTGGTTTCTGAAAGAAATAAGAAAAGACAGTTTGAGTTTAGCTTCAGTGTGTGTGTGTGTGTGTGTGTGTGTGTGTGTGTGTGTGTGTGTGTGTGTGTTTATTTAGACAGAAAAAGAAGCATTAGAGAGGTTGAGCTGATAAAACGGTGAGTGCAAAGTAAAGGTCTGAGGACAGGGCAGGGTGAAGGTTCCATGCAAGGCTTATTGAAAAGTTTTCTGAAAAGGAGGCTAAAGAAAGAGAAGTAAATATTAACTGACAGTACTGGCTACTTTTGCTTGCCAAATTACAAGATGGATAATGGTGCAGAGACATAATTTGGCTCAACACAAGCAGGAAAGTCTTGTTCCTCTTCTTCTTCCTCTCCAACAAACAATCAATAGTCTTCCTCTGAGTACTGTTTAACCTTCATAACTGATACATTTCTGAGTCAGATCGCCCTGCAGCTTCACCTCACTGACTGTCCTCTGTGAGTGTGAGTGTTTATGTGTTCCTTACCTGGGCATCCAAGGTGATATCGACCCAAACTAAAAAAGAAATCATACTATATGTACTGTAAACAGTACATGCAGATCAAGTAGCTTACTGCCCTGCTTCCGCAGAAAATCAGTGTCATAGTGCAGTGTCTAAGAATCAGATGGTGAAACAACAGCTGAATCAGTCTGCATACCTGCATTTTTATTGCATAACTAGTATGCAAACACACACACACATACACATACACAACAAGCTGCAGCATGCAGTAGCTAACAAAGAGATTCATTGGAATCCACTGGAATGAGTTGTGTTCAAGACAAACAGCTCCAGTAATGTATGTGTTTTCTTGTGCAACTAATTTAGACATGTGTGTCAATATTACTCACAGATGATTTAACATAACATGTAATTGACTGAGTGACTGATGCACTGCTGTGTGAAGTCATCACTTCCTCAAGTTGATGAACTGTGAGAGGCAAAACCTTCGGCTGTGCACATTTCTCCCACCACCCACTATCAGAGGAAAACAGGCAGAGAAGGACAGAGTGGGTGGGAGAGGAATAGATCTAAAATTGAGCTTTTATTTAATGTACCTAAACACCATCTATTCTACTTTACTGTCATCCACTACAAGAGAAACTACTTTAAACTGATATTTTGCATATTAATCTGAAAATAAATAAGTCAAAAAGGGTATTTTCAAGTGACAGTGACCATCACAATTTACTGTTTGCAAAGTTGAGGAACTGTTAATAGTAAAATAGTTGTAGAAAATATCAATGCAGAATAAGGCTTTAGGAAGTGCTTTATAATGACAAATAAATAACCAACAGGCTACTCATATATGTGCTAAAAACGTAACTACTCAATGGTGAATTTGTTTACCTTGAAGTGTTACTTTATATACAACTGTTTTTGCAGCTGGTGAACCAAATATCCAAGCACATTTCACAGCAGATATTTTAACTTGTTATAGCGTGAAACACTCAAGTGTGACTAATAACATTAACAATGACTCTGCTCCATTCAGGAACCCCAGTAAGTCATGACAGCAAGCCTGCACACACAAAATTAAAGGTCTGAAACTTGCCCACATAAATGGAATGTGGTCATTATTCATAATATTAGTTACACTTATGCCAATCCAGCTTTGATACTTCATGGAAAGGTCATGACACAAATATCAACCCAAACAGGACTTTGGGATACCGCTGCTTTTTAAACTTTGCAAATAAAAAGCAAACGATTTTCCAGAGATTCAAGATTGTTGGTTTTTGCTGCACCTGTGGTCAACTCTACTGGTTTCCTGCCCAGCTCTCAGGGTGGACAAATAGACAATGGGAGAGGAGAGAATAAGGCAAAACAAGGAGTATGAGGGAAAATCTATTATAGGGAGGAGTTTCAAAGGGTAAAACAGAGAGAGAATACAAGGTAGATGGATGGGGGGCGGACAACAGAGAGAGAAAGAGAAGAAACAGAGATTGGGAAGAAAACTATTTGACTGAAAGGGAAAAAGGAGTTTAAATGAAAGGATAAGGGAGTTATAAAGAGGCAAACTGCAGCAATACAGCAAAACTGATAAGAAGGCGGCCTGACGAATGGCAGCAAGGCTGAGGAAAGTGAGGTGGTGGGCGTGCGGGAGCACATAACAGTGAATGACAGGCAGAAAGAGAGAGACAGAAGAGCAAATGAGAGCTCAGCAAAGTGGCTGGAGAAATAAAGAAGTGACAGGATGAAGGATTGAATGACGGAGGGGGGCAGGAAAGAGAGGAATTAAAGAGGAGACATACAGAACTGAAACTTATACGTCTAAATGGCAGGAAAAAGAAACTGATGAGATGGAAGTATGGCTTGATCTCTCATACTAAAGCCTTTCTATTCACAGAGTAGCCTGGCAGTGCACTGCAAATGTGATGTCTGCAAAAAAAAAAGAATTGTATCAAAAATCTAATAAACCTAATTATTTTCAATTTTCTCATTGACTTGAGGTAAGGAAATAATTTAATATTTCACTGAAAAAATATTTTTGCAAAAAACACAATTCAGTAAGAGTTTAAAGATGTGAAACTCTCTAAAAAGGATGCAAAAAAACCTCTTTGCATCTTTATCCCAAGAAAAACTGTAATTCAAGTTCTAGACTGGGTAAAAGGATCATTTTTGGTTCAGTCTGTGACACCCATCATCCAGTCCTGAGATGATTAACCCTGACACACAGCAGCCTCAGAGCCATGAAGACAAAACATCACAGACTCAATGTCAGCTTGTTGACAACCAGCACATGGATCAGTCCCCTAATTCCTCTTTCCTCCTCTCCCCTCTGTGCTGCCGTGCACCCTATGGGATTCATTAGTGTAATGGAGGCGCTGGTTAACACAGACATTAAATTCACCCCTCTGTCACCGCCTCGTCGTCTGCCCCGAACCCAATCAAGCACATTCTGTAAAGCCATAACAAAGACAAGAAAAAGGAGAACAGTTCTTTCCTGCTGAGGTTGACAAGACTTTTAATGCTGGCAAGGTCACTGAAAGTGTGCCTTATCTGTTTCTTCCCAACTCCCTTCTTACAGACCTCTAACAAACTAAGAAGAGAGATAAAGAAATTGGACAATGTTCCTGCACAGCTTCTACAATCCTCAACATGCCTCTTCTCCTGCTCCAATTGGGCATGGACCTATCGCCTCCTGCTGGGGCCCCCTACTGATACCCAGAAGCAGGCTCTGATTCTGTATTTTATGTTTCTATTCCTGTTTTTATTAAATAGTAGAATGAAGAAGATTCACTCAATCTATTCTGCAGATAGATTAAAAAAACATATCAATTCCTTAGATCAGAAGTGTTCAATCAAAAAGAGAACAGGATTTGACTAGAAACATGGTTTAATTATTCATTCTGGCTATCTCTTCTGCACCTGCTCCTCTTAATTCTTAGTCAGCGATCTTGTTGATAATTTCAGTGTTAAAATAACAAACGTTATTGATGCTGTTGCTCCTACTAAGGTAAAGGATGTCTCTTGTAAGAGCATCATACAGAAATCACACACTGGTAAAAATCTTAGTATTAAAAAGCTGAACACGTGGTGGAAAAACAAATCTCTAGATGCATTATTAAATCTACAGAGAGACTTAAATTTATAATTTGAACTGATAAATGCAAGGTTTTCATTCTTATTACTAAATCATTGTTGATGCCCTGCTTTAGCACTGTACTTTATTTACAAGGTACATTTATTTTAAGTTATTCAGATTTTTCAACGCATTGTGCTTGCACTTGCTATTATTTTATTGTACTGTTTTATTTGTCTCATTCTATTTTAGCTTGATCTTGTTTGTTGAGTTCAGTTTTGCTGTTTTTAACTTGTGTGTCTTTTCATATTGGCTTCTATTTCTTTTATATCTTCTCTTTATGCCTTTCTGTCTTATGAATTTTGAATTGCCTTGATGTTGAAAGGTGCTTTACAAATACTAAGCCTGTCTTGATCATATACCCCTCATTTTTGCAGTAAGTGACTAAAATGAACTGTGAATGCACACAAACACTATTAATATCACATACATTATTATGGTTGTTGGAAGTGTTTCTTTGTTTGTGTGTCTGTGTGTGTGTGTGTGTGTGTGTATGGTTGCAGAAGGGGTTGAGCGATGATCCAAACATCTGATAACGCTGTGTTCATTACTCTGTTTCTCGTGGCGCCGCACTGACTGTTATTAAAAACTACAGAGTAATATCTGAGCTGTCAGTCATTGCTGAGATTTAAGACCAGGCCCTATTTCCAAAGCGTTTCAGATCTTGATAAATCATTATCAGCTCCCTGAGTCTCAGGCGCTGAGCTAACTGTAGGTTAGTGCTAGGCTATGCTAACAGACCTAGTTCAAGATGGTAGTGTGGGATTGGGCCAGTGTGGGCCACTTCTTGGGTTGATAATAAAGGGAAATGGTGTGGTATTGTTATCAGTATTTTCCAATAGAAAATAATGAATTTATTTTAACTATTCACTGTAAGGGCTTCCAAACAGTACTCATTATACTGAAAAAAGTGCAATACATGTGCCAAATATTTGAAAGTAACAAGTAACTTGTAAAAGCAGATAACTGAAAGTATAAAAACTATTTTATTTTTGTTTGGGACTGAGAAAATTGATGTGCAAAAAAAGGTCAGGTTACCAACTGTTGGTATTTGTGCTGTAATTTATTAAAGCTTATTATGAACTGTGTACTTTAAATTTGTTTGGAATAAATTATTAGTTATAATTTACTGTTCAATTTAAGGACACTCAATAAGATATAATAACTGAGAAATACACCAAATCTGCTTTATCCTATTTTTTCTTGTGCTAAGTTAAAATTTCTCCAGTTGAGAAATAGTTTTCCTTATCTCTATTATATTTTAATTAGTGACTGGCTGTTCTTGCTAAAACTTAGCCTTGGGTTGGTGACACCAGAGCTAGCGTCACATTGCACAGATGCAACCAGTGCAGTCTTAACTCCCTCTGATGGGGAGGCAGAAAAAGAGATAGGACTCCCTGCTGAGAGCATCACTTCATGTCTGATAGCCTGTACATATCTAAGCTCAGCCTTTAGCCGGCGCAGGGCCAGTCTGCAGATATTGAATTCACACTTTCTTTCTTGATTCGAGTATGCAGAGTGTATTGCCACGGCAACTGGCTCGTCTCCTGGCGCCACCAATTTTTTCAGGTCTCCTGAAGTCCGGAGTGATGGAAGTCTCATCATTGATATTCGATTTGTGTGTTTGTGTAAGCCAGGGAAGAAAAGTGAAAGTTAAATGTGATACAAGGTCGCCCACTGATGAACTATGTGTACATCGTTGAGTGTGTGTGATGCATGTTTGTATGTTTGTAGCAGCAGCATCTCAGTCTACATTTAGTTTTACAGAAAGAGGAAAACTTTGGTACTGAAATTCTCAAAATGATTATCAGAATGGAAATTTTGAGAAAAAATGAACAATTAATACAGGGACAAAGATAAGAATTTGAAAAAAGGGTTTCACTAATTTCCGGATGGCTGAGTAATAAAATAAAAAACATTTACGGAAGTCTTTAGAAAAAAAATTCTGCTGTTTTGAACACTTGAACAACTACAAGTTGCTGTTATAAATAACCAAGTGATGCCATTGGCAATTCAAACTTTGAGTCTGTAAAGCCCAAAGTTTTACTTTTCCCCTCGCTAATTTAAGCAACAGCAAAAATACAACATGATATTGGTGTCTTATTTTTTGCCATAGCAACAGTAAAGGTAACAGTTAAGACCTACATATGTTTAAGAGATGCATAAAATTTAGGTTACATCTCGACTCTAAAATGTAATTAACATGCATGCATGTTATGTTAATGCAAGTCGTCATTGAACTCCCGCACTTTTTCAAAACACAGCTGGTGTAACAGCCTACAAGACATCATACTGAACAATAACTAAGCAGAACTCAGTATTTTTCTCAAAGACATGCGTTTAAAACTAGGATACTCCATTGAGAGTTAAAGTCACTTTATGTGGAGCCAATAAATATCTATATTTCAATACAGAAAATGTGTGAACTGAAGAGCAATATGACCCTATTTAGATGATCAACACAGCTACAATGAAAGCTGCATAAGACAAAAACCACTATCCAATAGTATGACCTCCACAGCCCACACTGTAATAATAGAAATCTGTTCTTCGAAATCACACACTTAAGGTTATGTTTATATTACTCTGCTTTGTTTATAATTAATTTTTAGCGTTTGCAGTAATATAAGAACAGATATAAAGACAGACTGTAAATGAAACTATGCTCCTGGTTTTGTGTTAAGGCACATCTGAGTGTTTTACAAATTTGAAAACAGTTGAAGGTCAAGTGATGATGATGAAGATTATTTTGTTTTTTGTTTTCTTTTTACACCAATCAATGAGTTACTATAAAGGAATAATGGGGATTGTACCTCAAATAAATAAGCAGTGCCAGAACATTAAATGCACAAGTTAAATACTGGATGATAAGACAAAGCTCTACAAAGAGGGCTGCACAAACCATTATAAACCCTGCAAAGGTAGCATGACAAAATAATTTCACAAGTATAAAGTGCACCTTAAAGCAGTAGAGTCTCTGTTAACATGTACTTTATTTTTGTACTCTCAGTGCTTCTGACTGTGATTAACAGCCAAATGAGCTTTTCTCTGCATCTGATGAAATTCTGTACCTTTCTGTTTTGTTGTTTTGAACCGAGCCTGTGAGTCTGTGAGCCTCTTTTGTGTGAATAACTTTCAAACATGAGTCACTGTCACCTACAGTCATGCTTGCAGCTCGGTGAGGCTACTTTTTTGATACAGAGGGGCTTTGAACTTAATGCTAACAACAGCGTGCAAACATATTCACAATGACAATGCAAACCTGTGATGTTAAGCGGGTGTAACGTTTACTGTGTTTCCGATCTTTGATTAGCACATTAGCATGCAGCATTACCTCATACTCACTAAATGAAAAATAGGCTGAGGCAGATGGGAATGTCATTAGTTTTGCAGCTATGGGGTCTAGAGTTAAGTATGTGACAAATTAAAATTCTGACCTGATGTTTCTGCCTGAGGAAAAGTCGGAAGATGACAATAAAGTTATTGAGATTCATCCTAAATGAATGCCTACAAATTTCATGACAATCTATCCAACAGTGGCTTTAATATTTCAGTCTTTTGCCACCCCTAGAGCCATGCAGTATGGCTAAAAAACCAAATAGAAGCCCCCACCATCAAACACATGACAAATTCCTTTTGCAGTAAAGCCTTTTCATCTTAACCTATCATGACAGAACAACTGAAAACTAAATGATACAAGCATGAGGAAAGTGTGATCAAAACCATCACACTCATTAATGAAACTGTAGTGTTAATTAGAGCTGCTTCTCTGAAGGCTGCACAATTTTAAGAGGACATTTTACTTCAAAGACCGGCAATTTCGAAAGGTGCGAGACTGTGATCCCACTCTGTAGCAGGGAAGTGTTAGTTCGGCTCTGTAGTAATTTTTAAATCCATTAAAATAATATTAATTAAAAAAAATTGAAACACCTATAAACACTATAGCTTCAAGCAGGCTTATATCTAGAATGTGTTAGATTGTGCATTTGTTCCTCATAAACTCCATGTAAATGTGCACAAATAGAATTAAATCACTATGAAATCTTAGTAAGAAACAGAGGGACAAAACCACATACACTAGAAAACGGCTTGATGTTTCTCCCCTTCTTCTCCCCCCAGAAACCAAATTTGATTGAGTAGCTCCATTCTTGATTGATCTACTCTCACCCACAGTAAAAGAGTGCAGAGAGAAAAGCTATAATTTCATCACATTTGCCTTCTGGCACATAACAGAGGGCACACTCAACCTGAGTACAGCACGGAAAAATTCCTGTCATTTTAAATAAGCTGGGTTTGAAGATAGCATCAGTGCTTTGCAGCTGCAAAATGCAGGCAGAAAATGAAAACTATTGTATAGGAAAGTTTGTTTCTTTTTAGCCATGATCATGATTAAAAATCAGCAGCCACTAATGGCAGGTTTATTTCAATAGGTTTCATGCTATTTGCCTTCCTTTTATGTCTCATGCACAAAAAGCAGTGACAGACCTAAAGGTGTCAACTGGATGGAAAAACAAGCAAAATCACAAGTTTATGAGTGTGTGTGTGTGTGTGTGTGTGTGTGTGTGTGTGTTTGTGTTTTTATGTGTGCACCTTGGTATTGAATTAATGCTACAAAAAAAAGGCACTGCTGACTTTGAGTATGATTAAATGATCAAGCACAAGGAGCTGACAGACTCATTGTGCATTTGTGTGGAAGAATGTCGTTGTGAGTTGATGTCAAGGTGCAAGTGTATTGTGTTATATCAGAGAACAAAGGACTGAATTAAGCAGTGGAGGTTTAATGAACTTAACTCTTTCAAGTAAACACACAGCCAGTGCCACACTTGCACTCATACAGAGCAGTTGATCGCTTTGCCATTTACGGCTCGTTAGCTGTTGGAGCTCATTGATTGCTTGGCCCCTCTGTGGCCATTTGCATTATGAAGAGAATATGAAGTCTTTTGTTTTTTAAGGCAGCCAATTCTCTCACTATGGGGAAAACACAGAATTTATTTTTTCTTATGGCAATTTAGAAGCACTAGTTTAAAAAATGTACTTATATCTCAGGAAACAAGGCAAAAGAAAGCGTTTTATAAACAGAGAAAACAGATTATTCATAGTATGAGACAATGCAAGTCAGAGAAAACTTAAGTCTCAAACTAGTGTATAATTACTGTATTATACTACATAATATAGTGGATCAATTTCTTGAGTAACTCACCTTTTGTATTCACATTAGTATTCTTCTGTGGCTCATTTTTGTTTTTTTGTGTGCTAGAGAAGTTGCAGCAAACACAAACATGAGTTACTGAAACTTCCTTGAGACTATTTTTTTAGGATGTTTTAGAAATGGGATGTTGAAGGGGCTCAGTTTTTGTTTGACCTTATTCCTTTTTGCAGTCCGCCTCTACAAAATCTCAGCAACTGAGGCAGTTTGTGAATGTGGTATTGATAGATTTTTGTCCACTTGGGGGGGCTTAAACAAACTGTAAACAAACACTAACTTAGGCATATTTGCAAACAAACCTATTTACAGTAGGCACGATGCATGACGAGGACGAACATTAGCATTCATTTTGAGTTGTGTTTTTGGCTACCTGACAAATTCATTTCTTATATTCATGCTCTGTTTTGCTTTTTAATGCTTTCCACCATCTTCTGAGAGAATAAGCTGGCTTTTTAGCTGCTAAATATTCAACCTTGTTCGTCATTTTGTGTGTCTAAAGCTTGTTGTGCAGTGTCTTTATCTATATAAAAAAACATATAGAAACACAACAACACCCAAGTATGTTAACCAAAATGAAGAGCTAAAAGAAGCTTAAGAGCCACTGTAGAACAAGGTTAAAACTCTTCAAACCACTCTGAGTGACTGATCTCATATAGTACTCAACTGATCCATTATTATTAAAAAAATTAGTGTATTTTTTAATTAATTTAATTACAACCAATAAACTCCACAAATGAGACTTAGAGCTAGTCTGATAACAACTGTATGTGTCTTTAAATTATTAAACTGAAAATAACCCAAACACCAGTGCTTCAAATGTAATCTGCATTAATGCATTATAAGTAAATTCATTGGTTGTATTTACATTATCGTATGAATAAAAAGCTATAAATTGCTCTTTGAAATTTAATAGCTTCCAGATGAATTAACACAGCAGATTTGTGCCAGTTTTTTTTTTTTTTTACTGACTCTTTGCAGAGGGCACTGCATAATTCATGGAGGACAACTGCATCAACAGTTGTACTGCTTTTGCATAACACTGCACTGCACTTGGTACTCTGCACTGAGGGCACTGTGGGGAAATATCTACTCAAGCGGTGTCCATCATTACGTAAACAGTAAGCATCAACAGCAGCACCAGCAGTGGATCAAGTTATAAATAGGCCTTCTTTATATCCCACTGCCCACGCAGGTGGCTGTCAATAGTATATTTTGCTGCAGGGCTGGAGATTTATTGTATAAATGTGGGGTTCGTGTCAAAGAGCAGTTCAGGATTTTTAGGGAGAAAAAAAGAGGAGTAAGAAGGAGCGAGACAAATATGGAGAAGAAAGGAAGGAAATGCCTTTTATGGTGTGCAGCAAGAAAAAAAAAGTGTTCCCTTCACTTTCTTGTCCTCATTTCTCTCTTCAACCCCCTGAAATCTCACATTTCATTCTCTCCATTTTCCTGATTTTCGTTCATCAGCCCTCCCTCTCCTCCCCACTAAAATGTTAGACTCTCATTCTCTTCCTCACCCACTCTCTTTTCACTGGCATCCTTTGAATTCTGCGACTCTCTGCCGTCTGTATCCACATACATATATACTCCCGCACTCCCTCTCTCTCTCTCTCTCTCTCTCTCTCACTGTAAGCCACTTGTTACCATGGCAACCCAACAATAGGCCTTATAAAGCTAATAAGTAGAGAGAGCAGGAGGGATGAGCAGAGAAGCAAAAGAAGAAGGAAGAAGAAAAAATTAGAGGGAAATTAAATAAAAAAATATAAATGGGTGCCAATCTATTCCTAGTGTTGAAGCTCCAGGCAAGGAGAGTGCGGCAGAGAGAGTCATATAGAGGAGGAGCAGGAGCAACAAATACATATACATGTGCTAAAAATACATTAGAATTTGTCTCTATAATGGTATAGGGTGTTTATGTAATGTGTTTTTCTATGTGTACTTGATAACATAAAGAGTGCTTAATATTTTGTATTTAAAAATAAAGGTACTTTTTAGCTGTTCTAAAATTTAATCTCCAATAAAGTGCCTCAAGTTGCAGTACGTTTGCGTCAACAGTCATTTTTCCTTCCAGCAAATATTACAGGGACTTTCTGAATGTCTAAAAAAAAATAATAGATTATTTAAATTGATTTGAAGCAAATAAAAAATAAAAATAAAAACTTGTATGCAAGTTTCTAGTGTCAAGTAATGCTAAGTAAATTCATGCTCTCAACCCTTGGATGAAAACTAATGAAAACTAAAAGTCTCTTTGCAAACCAAAGTCACAATTTAGAGAGCACCTTTTTTTTTAACCTTTCTGCATTTAAAATGAACCACTGATTCTTTGAAAACATATGAGGACGAGTATTTTGTATTTTTGGTAATAATGGCAAGATTACAGGGCAATAAGTATATATGGTCAGTGCTATGAATTTATTAAACAAAGCAGCCACAACATCACTGTTACTGTCCGCTCCCCTCAAGCTCATAGCAGCTAACACAAGTGGCTCTCATACTCATTTTCTGCCATTATCCAAAAATTTTCTCCTATATCCATGAAATTAGCCTGGCGTACCAATAAGTCTCAGTACTTACAAGTTGTGCTAATATTGCTTTACTTGTTTTTAATTAAATCCTGACAATAATCAGCCCTAGCAATCACACCAGACATATTAAATTTGGCCAACAGCACTAGTATTAAAGTATAAACATCATTTAGGTCTGTGGTGATGTGTATGCTTCATCTCTGATTGCAAGTCATGAAGTTCTTAAGAGTTTAAATTTTACGACACTGATATACAGTAGATAAGGCTAGAGTGGCGAAAATAAAAATGGGAGCTTTTCCACACTGTGATCAATAATTATTCCTCAGTCCTTAACCTCAAAAGACATATGTCAGACATCAGTGTCAAGCCCAAGACTCCGATGTAGGTTCAACCAGGAAAAAACACACTGTTGTTACATAAAGACCAAGAAAATACTTCAGTGAGAATAGCAGATGAGGATGTGTCATTCGGGTTTACATCTTTGTGTGTGCATGCACCTGTTGATTGATAATGAGTGTTTTTTGTTCGAGGCACTACACAGATCAAAGCGTAGCTGGGCCTCTGAACTGCTTCAGGATGAAACAGGGACAAACACACACACACATGCACAGACACAGACACACACACACACACACACACACAGAAAATGCCTCCCTCTTGGTCGACTTTCCCTGCTTTGCCTCTAGCGTCTGGGCCTGATATCAGCGGGCGTGAGTGAGGGACAGTTGGACTGTAACCCAGGTGAGAGAGGGAAGCATTCGTGACCACATCACTA
Source organism: Acanthurus lineatus (assembly GCA_029814665.1). NCBI lineage: Eukaryota > Metazoa > Chordata > Actinopteri > Acanthuriformes > Acanthuridae > Acanthurus > Acanthurus lineatus. Next base: position 13,278,400 of record JAPZDV010000015.1, read on the forward strand.
TTGCCAAGGCCACTGTTTTGCCATGACAACCAGGAATCTCGTCACTATGGTGACACATGAAACAAGCAACATGCAAAGACACAAAGGGTTAAATCTGGACAGCATATGGGGGGTTAAACTTTATTATATGGGGGTTACAAGGATGAAAAAAAAAGGTCAAATGGTTTGACAATACATAGTTATATAAAAAAATGCATATGATACTGAACATGTCTGCATTTTTTAGTATTTATGTTCCTTTTTTATTATGCGGACATACATTAAAGTACTAAAATGTGCAGATTTGAGACCCAATGCCTTCATTATGAGATTTTTATAAGAAAACCCCTCGTTCACTCCATGGAATACTCTTTTTGGAGGAGAAACTTTTAAACTCAGCAGGGGGGTGTCATTAGATGTAACTAACAGTGTTTCATCTGGTCTGTCAGTAAAAGAGACTCCCCACAGGACCAAGAGAGAATCTGTTGCTGATGCCTAGTTTTTAAGCTATCTGCTAGAGTTTCCCCCTGAAATGCTTCTTTGCATCCTAATTTCCAATCAAACAGACTTGAGACTAACAAGTTGAGAACAGTTTTCACCTCAGAATAACTTTGAAAAGGTCCTTTTATCAAAGTCAGCCATAAAAAAACTACATTTTGTATCTTACATCAATAAATACCCCCTAATCGATGTCCTTGTTGAGACCAAGATGAAACAGTTTTTGAAACCGTTGTGTTTTGGGTTGATATCAATTTATTTCAATGAAATCACTGTGATCAGGGATTCACTCAGAGAGGTTAAGTAAACCTGTGCACTGTGTTCAAAATCAGTAAATTTTGACACTGTAATTTCAGCCGCTAAAAAATTAGCAAATTGTCTTGAGAGTGCTGACCTTTGAGAGAGCATAGAGCTTAATAGCTTTGTGGCACCATTCACTTTTATTTAATCTCCTCTGTTGAGTATAAACTGTTCTACAAAAGATGAATGTTTGGACAGTTTTCAGACAGGAGTCAAAGGGACAAATACGGATCATGAATAAATTGTGTGAACTTTGTGTCCCACTGAGACCAAGCTAAACAGCTTGCTAATGGCCAGTTAGCAAGCTCTGTAGAGCGATTGTGACTGACTACGAATTATGTTTATTCCCTGCCTACTATTGTGCTAGAAGTTAGCTTGCCAGCTACCGCAGTATTACTGTTACTGCAAGCGGGCACTGCCTCACTTCTAGCATCATCTACATGGCCTCTGCTTTGACATTTTCTGGTCTTATGAGGCCTTAGTTCAACACTGAATTACTCTTCAGCCAAGTAAACACACTAGCCTGTCATTGACAAATCATGTTGTGCAGTCTTACATTTGCCAAATCTACAGGACTTTATCTAAAGGTAAAAATCTATTAGAGCTGTTCTCAATTAAGTTTGAACCCTCCTTGGTTTGGAAAAGGCGGGGCTTAGGGCTGACTAGTAATGTCAAACTAAATGTCATAAAGAAACTAATGTCATAAAGTATATTTTTGTTCAATATAAGTACATTCTGCATCATATCTCGAATCCCCCTGTGACAGAAATGTTGCAGCTTTCATTGTGTGCTCTCCACTCCCATACAGCAGTTATCTTCTGTTAGCCTCCAAGGTGTTTGCCTGTTGGCTCCAGTCTCAAGTATGACAGGAGTAGAAATATGATTTCAATTTCCTGGGACTCAGGGCAAGAGGATTAAAGTTTCATATGGTGTCAAAGCTTAAACAACACCTGCACTGAGGCAACAAATGCAGAATGAAGGAAAAGGCTTCAACACCGAGCAGAAAAGAAGACTAAGCAGCATTATTAGAGTCAACTAACACTCAAAAATTAGTGAACATGGCCAAAGGTATCATAAAGAGATTCAGTAAATTGATTTTGGTCCTTTTAAATGTGTGAAGTAAATGTGTGCTTTATGTATTATTGATGCCATAAAGTAATGCAGCTGGTGAGACCCAACCTGCAAGTCACAGGCAAATTAAAATACATGATAAATGTGGGATTTTGAGTGTTTGATTTTCTATATTAAATGATCCATTTTTAAACAAATGACTGCATCTAAAATGGTTAGGCAATTAATGCATAAGTCAATCAAAAGAGAAATAATCTGCAACTATTTTGATGACTGGTTGAACACTAATTTTAAGTACATTTTTAAGCCAATATAATCACTTCGAAATTTTACTGATCAAATAGTTAATTGATAAGGAAAATATTGAAAATACTTTGTAGTTGCAACACTATAAACAACATACACCAGAATGAATCTCTCTTTAATAATGTTACAATTCAATCGTTTTGCTTTGTGTCTGCACAGAAGACAAAACCAAGAGACTCGATAGCAAGAGTTTTCGTGTTGTGATTCCCCTTGAGATGATATTTGTGTTTCTGCTGATCCCTCTCCACAGGGAGGTTGGAGGTCAGGTTAGAGCGTATTTCAGCACTTCTAGCTGAGAGACAGCCTTTATAACAATAATCATTCTCCCGCCCTCCTGCATATTTCATGAGTCTTACCTGTGAGCTGACAGTCGTCGTTGGAGCCTGCAGAGTCCTCTTGATTAGGGCTGAGCGGAGGGCTGGCAGGCGGGCTGGTGCTGAAGCTGGCGTAGCCCAGGGATGAGCTCACCTCACTGGGTTCACAGCTGTGGTTGACCGGCCTCTGGACATCCAGGGATGAAGACAGAGAAGTGCGCTGCTTCGGCTGGATGTAAGGCAGAAAGAAGGGAAAGATACCGAGAGATACAAACTGAAATACTGTTTTTTAAGGGTTTCTATAGAAACTAAACCACTAAATCCCCTCACTGTCTGCATTGTGGGTTTAGTTATTTTTTCCTTTTCCTTTTTTTGACTTAAACTAAGTTTTAATTTTACACGTTAAGAGTAAATGCTTCAGTTTTTGTGAAAGTCCTTCATGGTAAATGAATTTTGGCTTCCAATCTGTGACACTCTAATAAACAGTGACAATACCAGGCAATTAAGCACTTTATGTGAAATAAAAGGATGATATCTATTGTGTCCTTCATAAACTTAACCCACAATGAACAGCATAGAGCACTAACACACACCACTGTAAAAATGTAACATCAAAAAGCCATTATGTTGTTGATGGTTGCAGTCCAACATGTAGTCTGCCTTTCAATCTACCAAGTTCAAGCAAAAATGTATGACTCTCTGACCTGTTATTATTTTGAAATGCCAAAATACTGTGCAGTGTGATCCCTGTAGAAATCTACAGGGAATGGTTCTGAGTCATAGCACTTTCCTCTTGAGTGACAAAAACTCTCAGCGCATGACTCACAAATTCAGACTCATTCATTCTGACACCTGAACACATGTGTGACAAAGGACATGTGGATGCCACAATGTTTCATAAAATTTTAAAAAACTGGAATGTAAGTAAGAAAAATGGAGGTGGACAGAGTAAAATAGAGAGACAGATGATTTGCTTGTGGCAAGTAAGATTTAGCGAGACGATAAGAGAAAAAGTGAGGCAGAGGACAACTCAAACTGTAGACTGGCATCTGGTAAACACATCTTACATAATAAGAAATTTGCAGTTCTACCCAACCTGCTGCTATGCTTCACAAGCAACTCAGGCAGTCAAAACCCCGATAGTGTGTGTCTGTGCATACAAGTCAGAGGACATAGGCAAAGTGAATCGATACTGTGAGCCATTAAGGCAACTACATCCTGAAATGATGAGACAAAGACACATGACAGGCCACCTTCATGACACATTTCACTCTCGTGTGAGACTCAAGGCACAAAAACTGAACCCTGAGTGAGAAAGCAATGCATCAGTAGATTGACAGGGAAATGGCAGAGGAGCAGAGAAGGTTTTTTTCTGTGCATGGTTCACTCAAACGTTTTTTTTTAATCTTCAGATCAACTGAACTAAACTGAGATGAAAAATAAAAGCCAAACAAAAGCAGGGAAATACAAGTCTAGGCTGAACAAGAGAAGGGTATAAAAACCAAAAAGACGCCTGGACAGGGAGAAATATTTTATAAGGAACAAAAACCCGAAGAAAGAAATGATGGTAGGAGGTTATAATTTTAAACAGTAGATGAAGGAAGAGAGCTATGAAGAAAGGAAACAGGTACAGTGAAAAAAGGACAAAACAAATGCAGAAATTAGGATGGAAGGAAGCAGGGAAAGAGGATAAATAAAAAAGCAAAGAAAAGAAAGAAGGAGGAGGCTAGCGTTGCAAAAAATGAAGGGGGAAGTCTAGTCTCTTGTTTTAGTATTGTACATATCCTCTTATATAAAATAAGAAACTGGAACGTATATAGCATGTGCAAATAAATAACCTGGTGCAATCAGTGCTTTAGGCCAAGATTTAGGCATGAATATAACCATGCAAAAAAAATTAAGTGTTGTTTCATATGTCAACTTTACCACAGGTTAAACAAAATGGAAATAACAAAATGGTTTGTGAGCAAAAGAAGTGCCAGTAGGTTGTTTTTGTTGCCTCTGGACAGGGCCAGGCTTGTTGTTTTTCCCTGTTTTCTGTCTTTGCGCAAAGCCAAAGAGGTGGGAGACTGGAGTCCCATCCACAGCTGCTTTAATAGCTCTGAATGCAGCAAAGAAATAGCAGTAAGATTGACTTTTTTGCAGCAGAAACTTGGTCAGTAGGGAATAACACCATAGCAGCAGCATCCTGCAGAGTCTAGGGATGTTTAAAGAACCACTGCATTGACCAAACATGATCCCAATAGCCCAGACAGGCAACAGCGAATAAAACAATGATGTATGAGCCCAACAAGGAATAACTGGACTGGGCAAGAGCAGAGACAATACACAAGCTCGCTGTATAGGAGGTGTATTTACATATTTTTTATTACTTCTTTGTATTTAAAAGCACTGATGATACAGAGCAAAGTAAGAGAAAAAAACAAAAGGCCAACATACTGATATAAAACCACTTAATTTAGTGTTTACTTTGCCACAGGCTTGAAAATAGAGAAAAAAAAGGAATAAAAATAAGTGAGATGTAACAGCAATCAACCCAGATGGATGGAACTGCTGTAATGTGACTCTGTGGTGTTTCAGAGCGGAAGGTTGAGGCTGTGCTTGTGTGTACATCTTCCTTAGCAAGCCATCAAATGTGGGATGAGTGTAATGGCAACTTCATCTTATCCTTCTCTTCCTTCAAGCATCTCTTTATTCCCTTACTTGTCTCTGCCTTGTCTCTGTGTATTTGGCCTCTGCCTCTTTCTAACAACTAAGGGTATCTTCTGTCTGCTTAAGAGTTTGTGCGTGCACATAAACACACATACTGACTGTATGACAAAACATACACACATAGTTCTGACTGAGGCTTAGCGTTAACAATGCAAACGGGCAGCAGACTAATGAACATGTCATGGACGACTGGAAGGGGATTAATGAGCATAGACACATAATCACACGAAAACACACACATGCACATACAAGCAGGTTCTTCATGCCTCACTAAACTACAGCAAAAGACATTTTCCCCTTCTGGAACAGCAACCCTGAGGGAAAACACACCATTTAACACTTCATTATTGTGTTTGTTTGTGCTTGGGTGCTAATAAATGACCCATACCCATTAGATGAAAATGCTTTTCCTCACCTGTGACAAGGTGAAATATGCTTTGCAGTTTAAGTCTGCTTTTATACACTGAACAGTGTTTTGCTTTTCTATGTGAGGAACTGTGTGCTCAATTATAAATTACAGGATATCAATTACCTAAATATATGGTGATTAAATAATTGAATACGGTGTAACTGTGTCCACTCAAGTCCAACTATGAATGAAACTTAAGGCAGCAGCAGCAGAATTTTATTATGCATAGATACGATAGATAGATAGATAGATAGATAGATAGATAGATAGATAGATAGATAGATAGATAGATAGATAGATAGATAGATAGGTAGGTAGGTAGGTAGGTAGGTAGGTAGGTAGGTAGGTAGGTAGGAAGGTAGGTTGGTCACAGTGATCTTGACCTTTAGCCACCCAAATCAGTTTATCTTGGAGTCCCTGTGGATTCTTTTTTTTTTCTTTATTCGAAAAAAATTCTCACATTCACAAGAATAGGACAGACTGACTCACAGATGGACTTACAACCAAAAAACATTGTGCCTCCAGCCACGGCCACTGCAGGCCAGGAGGCATGAAAATTGATGTTATTTTTACCAAAGAGTGGAGGATGTTTTTTCCAAAATGTTTACAATCCAATTAAATTTTAGCAATTCATTGTAGGCATGGGACTGAATGTTCATTATTATAACAGCTTTAACAGACATTTTCAGTGGTCAGAGCAGCTTCTCTATAACTAACAGCAGCCAAAAGTTAATGTTGGCAGATATTGAGGAATGCACATGCCCTTTATAGGCATTTTTTTATTCCTTTCCATTCCCTCCCTTCATTTCATTGTCTTTATTTCTTTGGCCTCACGCAATAGCAGAAAGATGTAAACACAGAATTCAGAAGGCAAAAAGCTCAGAAGAGCAGAGCAGGCGACAAGAGAATAAAAAATAAAAGAGGTAAACATCCTAAACCCCTTTTTCCCCCCGACATCCAAAACAAACTTTTAACTGCAACTCTTCAAAGTATTACTTTACTATTCAGCTTTTGATTCTACACTCCTCCTTTCTTCTGATATCCCTTTGCCTCTGATTTCTCACATCTTTTTCTTCTGATGGCCAAGCGGCTGCTTTAGTATTCTTCTCAAGAAAATTTTTTAGAAAGTTTCACTCTGGTGAGCCTCTTAGGCACTGACACACTTTGAGACAATTTCAGTGACATTAACATATATAGTGCCCCCTCTAAAGGCTCAAACATGACTCATGCAGCAGTGTGTGTGCTGTGCCTTTGCTGACACACATGCTTGGTCCACTGAAGTACAGACTGTACAGATACTTAGTGCTCTTTTATCCCTTTACTACCAAAAGCAAAGCTGTCGTTGACTACAATAAACACTAACATGCTGGTTTAACTGCATTCAAAAGTAAATAATTTTTATCTAAAGAGTCTCAGAAACAATTCATTTCTTTCTGTTTTAGTCTGTCAGTCTGGTTATTCTTTATTTGCCCTGTAATAATAGATTTACCACTTGAAACATTTTTTTTTTTTATCAAGGATTCTGTTCAGAAATTAAAACAAATGGTATTTATCCGTAAAACTAATCTTAAGGGCTCAGGCAGCACTTTCTTTAGAGCCTCATAAAGTCAATGACTGATAATTTATCACTTTTGTTTTTATCAATATGGGCCTTACAATGCTTTATGTTTACCTTTTTTTTTGCAGATTTTAAGTGAGATTGAACTAGAAGCAATCTGCCTTGTGTTTATTATAAGTTATAAGAGCAGTTTTCCTGCCAAATCTATCGAAGCACAAAATTTTAAATACAGTAAGCACAGAAAGTAAAAGCTAGTAGTCCTCTTGGCTCACTAATGAGGTGGAAGAGCTGCATGATTAATTGAAATCATCAAAATTTTACATATTAATCCTTTTAATCCGAATGGGAAATACCAGGAAATTGCTCAGATGTTTAACTCTCACTGGAGAGCTTTTAGTATTAGCTTGAGTCAGTTCAATTAGAAATTGTATGACCCACATTTCTCCTCTGTGGCCACTTGCATCCAGCTGGCCGGGCGAGCAAACCTTAACACTGTCTCTCACTCACACACTCTTACTGTCATAAAGTTCCTGTTTTTTTCCTCAATATCTATTAATCGATCAGGTGGAGCCTAGTGATCTGCTGGCTCTGAAAAGAGGAAGGAGCCGACCAAGTTACTTGAAAATATATTGATCTTGTTTTCTTTCATGTTGTGGTTCGTCTCTCCTTTCTTTGCTTCCCATTATTCTCCTGTCTTTCCATGATTGTCATTGTTTATTGATTATGTGTACATGTGCGGATTCTGCACAGCGGACAATATTTGCTGGACAAAGAAATGGCACCAATGCAGACTCCTATTTGCGGAATTTTACCGTACACACATGTACCCTGATTACGCACAGATCCCAGCAAATTTGCTGAAAGATTAACCGACTGGAGCAACACTGTCAGAGGGAGATTGTCAAGTCACTGTGTGTGTTTTCAGCATTAACATAGTCTCAGCAGCTAACTGTTTGATGAGTGTGAACAATTAATGAGCTCTAAATGCTAGAGTCATTAGTAATTTGTCTTTGTGTGCCTGTTGTATTAAAAAAACAATCTGGATATTTTCCTGGGAAAAACAAAAACGGCTTATAGTTCCTTAGGTTTCACTCATGTAAATATTTTGATGATATAATGGTTACTTATCAGCAATACAGGTTGATAATTTTTACATTTTTAATTAATCTTATGTTTTTGATTTTCATGAATCATACATTAGTCACAAAATTTCTAAGAAGAGTAAAACATCTTCCAGTTGTTGCTTTTGTCAAAGTGTTTTAAAAAAATACCATCTATCATAAAAACTAGATTTTGTTTTTTTTGCTTTACATTTGTTCCACTGACTCCAATCATGAGAATCTCTGGGTACTTTAGCTGCATTTGAACTGAGAACAGCAGCCTTTTACTATTTCGAACCATTAACAAAGAGATGTGGCCCAGTAGTGTACTTTAAATGTAAGTCTTTGGACTAGCAGAGCCTCGCAGTCATTTTTGTGATTGTCTTGTTTGTGCATCATAATTATGTTGTCATCTCAAAATTACTCTACATTGATGTTAAAATTACACATATCACCCTTAAGTTCACTTGATCTCTGCTGGTCAAAACAAACCATCTTGACTTCAAGAAAACACTAAAATTGATTCCATTTTTTATTCAGGGGAGATTGATGGCGCACAATGCTCTCGGGCAAAGGCTCCACTGGGATTCTGAACAAACAGGTTTAGGGCTGTTGTTTGGTGTTGCTGTTGTATTTCCGTATTTGTGGTATGAAACACAAAGAGCATAGAGAAGATAGGGAGTCTTCCTACCTCTCTTTGACTGAAACTTAAATAAAACCCTAAAAAGAGGCAAAATGGATCAAAAATAAATACAAATTCCGTTGTTGCATTGCACTGCAACTTTTAGCTTTATTAAGTGATTGTTTGTGTCTAGTATTTGCTATTATGCCCCCTGCTTTCAACTGGACAGCCAAAAACAAGCTTTGCACCCAAGTGGCAGTTTGTCGCCTATCTGTAGGAGCAGATTTCATTATGGTTGCTGTAGGTTTTCTACCATCTGAGAAAAGAAGAATACCACAGAATACTCCTCTTCTCTGTTTTCTATGGTAATATAGCATTCATTTAAAAAAGATTTGTGTCTTCCTACTGCTATGAGAAGACCATCCTTCCAGTGGTGGAATACTCCTTCAAACCTCTCAGACGCTCTCCTATATAATAGCTTTTTCGTATTCTGTACATTTACTATCAAGTGCTTCGAGTGTTTCAGTCTCTGCCTCTGTATGCCAAAATATCTCCTATTACTGTCCCCATGCCTCTGAAAAGCATCAGCAGCCAGTTAGTCTGCCTCAACCGCACTCAACTCTGAGTACGTGTCTGACTGCATGCATGTTGTCAGGAAAGCTCTATATCTGTTCAATTAGACTGTTACTGTGTACAATCCAGTATGTGTTTATACACAGAACGCTGTGTGTTCTTGTGTGACAGCAAATCTGAATGTGCGTACTGTACTGTACGTCTACATTTGTGTGTGAGTATGTGTGAGACCCCGATGTGACATGCAGTCACACTTGGAAAGCAACAACATAGAAGCTTTTCTTCATTACTTGGCCACACTCACTGTAATGCATTCCTTTGCTCTTAACAGAAAAGGACAAGTCTTGTGATACTGTACATGTCTTTTACAGCCTCAACAACTACACTGTTAACTCTTCTTTGCTAAGCACTACAGTGAAAAGCCATAACAAACCTGCAATAACTTATATCATCTAGGAGGCTGAACTAAAAGTTTTGTTGAAATATTTGATCGAGGTGTTAATTCAATTTTACAGTCATTTTGGAGGTTGTAATATGAGCTGTTGTTGAACTGTGTTGTGTTACCTTGAGAGTTTTTTTTCATATTTGCTCCAGCACATTTATATCAATGGAAGCATACTAAATTACTTTTCAAGTAGAAACACCTCACAGTAAAACACATCACAAACTACATCCTCCAAATGACCATAAAGTTGAATCAACATCTCTATAAAACAGTTTGGAGACACACTGAGCCTTATAAACTTTATGAAGGTAGAAATTATTGCAGGACTGTTGTATCAGATTGCATTATTTTAGCTAGGTGTACCAGATAAATGTAAAAATTCAGAATATTTTATTAACCAGTTTTAAAGATGGTTATATAAATTTATAAATATACTTATACACACACGAGCACATTCATGTAAAGGTTTGGTTTTGTTTACATCATGTAATCTACATAATATTGGATTTCCTGCTACACACTGTGATTGGATTACACATGTAGGTAACAGTGTAGGAATATATGGAATATGGAATACATTCAATGTTTAAATCCAAGTGTTTTAAGGAGTCTGGCAACTGAAAACACTTTTAAGTGTAGTTTAACAAGGTGCTAGGTATTTCAAATCCACAGATATTTTTACATTCAGACACATTACACTCAAATGTAATGCTAATGCATGAGCGGCACAGAATGAGGCTAATGCTAATGTAATGGCCTTAGTGAAAAGAATGAAGAGGCTTCTTTCTCTGACAGAGTGCTCATGTTGATCTGAACGCAGCTTTAATCCTCTGACAGCGTTTAGAAGAAGAGTCGACTTTCTGAGGGGAAAATGTCTAAACTTTTAGGTCTAAGATGCAAATCCCACTTCACAAAGACAAAAATACAAGGGAGGCAATGCATAAATGTGTGTGTGCGTATGTGGGAGAGCATGTGATTGACTGAGATACCAGCTTCAGCCTTTGTGAGTGCAAACACGAGTTCTATCATGTGTTATGTGTTGACTCTAATCGGGAATCTCTCATAGGCAAGTAATGGTTATTAAAATGCAATAAGATACACACACACACACACAAGCAGCAAACTAGGACATTAAGCCAGTGGGTATGAAACTGATAACCTCATGATGCGGTGTCTCTCCCTCTTGCTTTCCCTCTTTCTGCTTCTTTTCATCCTTTTGATTATTCTCTTGTTCTGTCTTGTTTCACATTCCATCTGCCCCTGAGTGTGATCAAGAGCTTGTGGAGATCTCACATGTCCAGCTGACATTTTGGACAAGGAGCGAGGGACAGAGAAATCAAAAAGACCCAAACACTGAGCCCATGGATTTGAGTCAACATAGCCTGTGTGGTCTCTTGACGCTTTCACAAAGTGATGACATGTGTTTTTTATCAGCGACGGGCTTGTAGTCAATGCTGCAGCAGCATTAGCGGCACACAAGCTGAATAATTTCTTCTAAACCCGGATTTAAAGAGATAAATTACTCAGAGCACATTTTTATTTTCAGCAACAAGCCTTGGGGAGCCTTGTCACAGGGGGAGGGAGGTTTGCACACTGTAAAAAATGTGAAATATAAGAGGTCACTAAGTTTAACAATAGTCTTCGAATAAAAAGGCAACTTACTTCCCCTAACAGAGCCGCTCATGCTCACATTATAATCTTTAAATAAAACCAAGGTGAAAAAACAACATTTTGCAGTTGTAGGGTAATTGAGTGACAGACTATTTTTTGAGGCACCTGCAGTGATTTCCTACAGTCTCTACATGTTGCCTGACAACCTTTCAGTTAAGAAAAGACATGAGAAGTTTGCACTAATGAATCAATAATCATACTCTATCCTCTAAAAGTTAAAATTGAGGAGAGAATGTGTGTCAGTGTGACAAACTGAGCAGTAAAAAGTACATAACGTACCTATTCACATTTGCCATTTGCAGCAGTAGACAAGGCAATGACATGATATAGGAATAATATAATAAAACTGAATAAATTAGAGTAAAATAAAAAATATGAAGTGTTCATTCACAGTAGTTCTTGAAAATTATAATATCAAGGTCTGTAAGGGAATCTCATCAGATGAGTGGTTTAATTTTGTCCAAATCACCTGAGAAAATGTTGCTGCTAAAAATGATTTAATACAGAGTCACAGTTGAGATGGTAGCTTACACTGTATCACTGTGTTTTACGAACACTGAAATTGAATCCCTACTTTTTTACAAACCCATGTGAGCCTAAAAGCCCAATATCAATAGTCTGAGAATGAAAACAGAAAAAACTATGTCACTGCATCAGACTCCCCTGCACATGCTAGGACAGTCACGTGTGCATGTTAGCCTTACAGTGTGTACTGATGAAATAGCCGGTGGGGGCACTAATATGAAATGAGATGAATTCTGGAGAATTAATTAGGTGCTATAAAACTGAACTCTGGTGCTCCTTGATTACGTGCGCTTCAAGCTGAGGGAAGGCCTGCTGGGCACCACATGTGATCCCTCTACACACATTAGTTAACATGCCAAAAATAGGACCACAATAAAGGGGGATGATGGAAAAAGAGGTCAGGAAACAAGAGAAGACTAGAAAAGGTGAGTAAAAGGCAAACACAGAGTTAGAGGTAAGTGAACTTTTGTCTCCTTTAAAACTCTTTTATTTCATAAACTTAAACAGTTCCTGGGAAAAGTTAATTTACAATTATCTCACCCCACTTTCAGACAATTTGCTTGTGCCTGGTTAAACTAATATTTTGTGATTCATCACTACACTAAACAAGCAGTTCAGAGGGATATTTCTTTCAGTGTTATGTCACACGTCATTGGCAGACTGAGAAAACAACTGTCTTTAATTATCTAGGTGCAAAACATTCACACTGAGCTTGTGTGTCTGATACAATCTTCCGAGTGACAAAAGTGAGAGGACTAAATTACTCTCAAGTCACTAATGAGGCTGATTTGCTGTTGCATCTGAATTGCAGAATGCTGATCTGAAGTTATTCATGATTAGTTAGAAATTATTAATCTATTCTGTTTTTGTTGTACAAGTATTTACAGAAGTAACACAGACTGACATTTTCTCAAAACTTAGATGCATCTAACAAGCTTTAAAATAAAGATCATTTTGTTCACTTAAGATGATACTCATATGTATTTATTGCATATTTCTTGAACACTGCACTGGTTGCTGTGGAGATCCTTTCTCTTAAATAATCCTGGTGCCGCATTTTTATTAAAGCATGAGTCACTTCTGTATCATCACATCAGCAGTAGATGATGAACCCACCTGAGCCTCAGGTTGCCTGGACACTGAATTTTAACAGACTGCTGGATTTGGCCTCTCAGTTTCGATAATTTTATGTTATCAATGTTAAGGATAATTAATCACTAGATAAAAACAGTTTTAATTTTAGTTTCAGTTTACACTTTTTGCATAATCATTCGAAGAGCTGATCTACTTGTACATTTAATGAGAGCTGTACAACTCATCTTCATCCAGCTTAATTATCAATCCCTCCTCATAACCTCATCACTCTGTAATAAATTAGGAGTTCATTCATGTTTTTGGACCACTGCAATACAGACAAAATTCCTAATCTTTATCAAATTTAAAGTTAGTCACAAAATAGGTTTATATATTTGAAAAAGCTGAGGTAACTTCAATAATTTGTCAAAAATAAGCTCCCACACACTGTAATGAGTCATCATGTCGGAGCTCAGCATGGTCGCTGCACCAAACCACGCAGCATCTTATTTGCAGCTGTATACAAACTGTGTGCAGCAATTACTGTGTATGTCTTGTGGTACTGTCAATCCAAGAGTTGCAGTTGCTCTCAGACACCTTAGCGGAGGTTGGGGAAAAGTTTATAGCACACAGAGTTAAAAGTTATCTTTTGTGTGAAAAACTGAATTTCCTGTCCCTTTGTTGGATATTTTCAAATGGCTGAATGCAAAAGAACATGTTTACTTCTTCATTCATCTCTTAAATGCATTGACTACCTTGCTGTGGTATTAATAAAGGTGTAGGGAGAAGTAAGGAGCTTGGGGGTGCCATCGTTCAACAACCTAGTTGGGGGACTGAAGATTAAAATGTTTCAAAGACTCAATAATGCAGTTGTGGAGGTTAGCAGGTTCAGTTGCTGGAGACTGCAGAGAATTGTGTACAAATGCAGCCCAAAGATAATAGATACAAACATTTTACTATTTAATTATTAACAAAGTTAGAAATTGAGAACAAATTTTGAATTAAATCAAGTTGCAGAGAATGGGAAATAAAATCAAATGATTCCCATTCCTAATAGCAGGTGTTGATCAGGTATGTTTGTTTTTCTATTTGCAGTTTCTTTTACAATAATCAAACAAGCACTATCAAACCAGGAAAATGGCTTAACTGGATTTCTGTAACCAGGATAAGATGTTCAAAAGGAAAAATGCAACAGGACAGTCGGATACACTAAACTGTAATCCACTAAGAAAGTGACTGACAGACACAGAGTCAGGAGAGCAGGTGAAATGAGACAGAGAAAACAATTTGAGACAGAAACAGCCAGAGCTGTTTACCATTGTGTGTGTGTATGTGTGCGTGTGTGTGTATGTGCGTGTGTGTATGTGTGTGTTTGTGTGTGGGTGCAGGTGTTTAAGCTGCTTGTAGGTGGATACTGTGATATTCAATAATGCATCAAGTGCATCTGCAACACATTCATTAGTGCCTCTGTGTGTGTGTGAGTTTGTGTGTGTGTGTGTGTGTGTGTGAGCGCACTCACCTGTGGGCGGATGACTCTCTCAATGTTCTTCAGGGCCGTGTCTGGGGAGGGGGGAGAGCAGTCTGGAGTTGGGCCCGTTGTGCAGTTGCCATGGTTACTGTGCTCCCCCTCACTCACCGTTACATGGGACAGGTGACCTTGGAGAGAGAGGCGGAGAGAGAGAGTGAGGGACAGGTAAAGAGAGTAAAGTATAGAGTTGTACGTTTCCATCACTTAGCAGAGACACAGCTCAGACTACAGACTGGATCACAACAACTTGAGACATCTTTACAACCTGCAATACCTGCAAAGTTTATCCGGCAGAAAGTGCTAGAAAGGGACAGTCAGGATCAGAAATGTCAACAAACACAGTGCCATGAAGAACATCATAAGTATTTAAGTGGATTTCCTTCCACTTTGACACAACATGGGATTAAAAACAGTGTCAACACCTCACATCCGCTGGATCCGGTTCTTTTCAGACTGAGATATTATTGTATTATAATCATAAATGCTAAATGTCTACAGTCTGACATTGAGCCTTTCAACCTAACTGTTTTTCAAAGTGTTAAAAAACAGTTAGGTCGACTATAAAAAGACACCTTCAAGTTAATTTAACCTTGTGGCATTAGAATATATATTTATAGATGTTTTTATTTCCATAATTAAAATGCAGTAACAGTCATTAGTTGCTCTCTATGCAATAGTTTGCATTATCAGTAGTGAAGTCAGGCATTCCTGCTCTAGATTCAAACACTTGGGCTATCAAGTGACAGAAAACATAACATATGCATATGGAATTTATCTTTTGCATTTTGAAGTAAATACGTTTTTGCTTTGGTGCATTTTAAGCTACAGCTAGCTCTAAAATTAAATGTAGAAGGCTTAGAGTTATTTCGGAGCTGCACCAGCCAACTACATTTTATGCCATATTGGCATGAAAAGGAATTTTTTGGTGCAATTTTGGGTAACATGAGGAGTAAAATAAAGGGTTCAGGTAAACACTTCAATGTGTAACACAGAGTAATTCCACCTCCAGTCACAGAGATGTGTTAGCATGAGAGAGACGTGAGGGGAGCATGTTTTGTAAACTTACACGCCTCTGCAAAAAAAAAAAAAGCAGGGAAATATGACAGCTGCCCACCGGAGTTTGATGTCTATCTCAGCTTTTCACATGCAAACACACAACACGAGTGTGAGCGCAGCTGAGTGCGGAACCAAGTGTCAGAGCTAATTTCCCCAGCGTATGATCATTTAACCAAGTGAAGGGAGAAAAACATTAAAGGAAGAAAAGAAGAAGAGGTAAGTGCTGAGTAGCCTCAAGTAAATTTCAGAGGGAGAAAACATCTGTCTTAATCAGCTGGAGGAGACACAAAACACAGAACAACACACCTGTACTAAAACACTATTTCAGGGCACAAACACACAAAAACACACACACACACCCACGCATGCACGCACAAATGCATACACACACACTGACACGCACAAGCTCACACACATGCAACCACACATGCACAAACACACACACAGCTTTCTGTCAGCTGTAACCCGCCTACATGGCTCCTATCAGACAGCAGAATATCATCCAATTATGGTGTGAGAACCAGCCAGGACACACACACAATGACATCACATCACAGAGTCACTTATTTCCTGTGGAGGAATTACTGCTTAAAGATACAGTATATCAATAATCATTTTTGAAAATCACATACTGTAAATAAAACGATTTTTTTTCTTTGAACTTAAAATGTGATTCAAGGTGTGATTTTTAACAACTCCCACCAGGCTTCACATATTCAAAAAGAACAAAGACACAAAGGGAAAAAAAAAGAGGGGCTGCTGATGATGTTTTGGATAATGACACTGATAATGATACAGTTTCTGTTATTTATTTATTTAACCAAAGCAACTTTACGTTTAATTTGACAGGATGTTCAGGATGCTGAGGATGATTTGCATTTTAAAAAAAGAGATCAAGTGATTAACTCTACAACATGAACCTCTGTCAAGATTTAAAGAAGAACCTCAGCGTGTTTTAAGTTTTCTTTAAGAAACATGATAGCTGCATGATTGTTTACAGGATTTAGAGGAATAGAAATATTCAGGTCATAAGTGGAAATACTGAGAAATATGGTGTGTTTTTGGAAAAAAAAATCTAAAAATACCTGAATAAGCAAAATTGTGTTTGTTTCCAACTGCTAATTGTGATTTTACACCATATTAGCAAAATCCCTAAATATTCAAAGAAAAGAAAAAAAAATTTGGTTAGTGGATTTGAAAGGATTCAAGCAGCTGTCCATAGCTGCCACAAGTCCACAACATCCAGTTGGTAACATCTCTCAGTCAGCTCTCAGGATTTCAGATGGTACTTGAATTTTGAATTGTAAATCTCTCATGTTTTTCATTTAACAATTCAACATCAGGATGGTTTTAATCCAGTTGGCAACATTTGAGTATATATTTAACCCTCTCACATCACAGGATTATTTGGGCAGATAATTTGTTCATAGTGGCCAAGTTGGCTGGTCAAGTCGGGAAGAGCCCCAGGCTTATTAAGAGGGAGGATCGAGTACTCAAAAGTATGCAATTATCACTTATTGTGGGGGCAGCATTAATTTCCAGACGTCTACTCGATAACTTGTGTAAGGAAATAGAGAGGTATCATTCCGACTTAGTTCTTCCATAAATTGAATGTAATAAAAGACTAATCATGCAGGAAACAGCAGCATGAAGGCCTCATCATCTTTGCATGAGAGAGCGATGGGGTTTATAGGAGATGTAATCACAGCTCTGGCTTATGAGAGAGGTGGCCGAGGTTTGCTAAGATGTGTGTCTCATGACTGCTGTCTCACAACTGTCTACAAACATCCTTACATTACTAAAACGGACCCTCATAATACTGTTTTGAAACATAAATCCTAATTCAATTTAGCAATACATACTTTCTATAATATCATGATGCAATTCTTTGTCCAAAAAGTGGTGCAATGCTAAAAAGTGTGTGCTCCTGCCTCAGACACACACATATATCAGTCTCTCAGTGAAAGTGACACAGCATCGCAGCACGTTCTCACATCTATCAACACATGTCACTTAATGTGTCTGATTGTCTGCACATGTGTGTGTATGTGCAGACAGAGGCAGATTCTCTCTCGGTTTTACTTAGGGGTTGTGCCAGCACACACTGCCGCAGACGCACAGAAATAGACACACATCACGAGGAGCTGCCTGGGGCTAAATCAATGATTGAATGTGGGCGCAAATAGTTAAAAAAAATACTGGAAAAAAAGGGAAAAGGAAGGAAGGATGCAACAGAGGATATATATAGACAGAGACTGAGGTTTTGTCCTATTGAGTAAATAAGCCTGTCAACATTGAGGCTTTGATGATGGATGTGAAATGCATGTGTGTGTTTGTGTTTGTGTGTGTATGTTTGTGACAGCGTCTGTGCTTCCTTCATATCTGTCTTGAACTCACTCTTGGGAAACACTCTCAGTCCTTCTTGCCAAAGGTGCCAAAGGGAATTTGTTTGTATGTTGTGTGAGTGTGTGTGGGCATATGAAGGTGCATATACATGACACATGCATGAGAGTGTAGATGGAAAAACTGCAGGGTACCATGCCGACTGTAAAATCCCATGTGTTTGGGCAAAGTTTGTTTTTGTTTGTTTTTATGAGTTTGTGTAAGGCAGTGAGAAATAACATGTGGGAAAATGTAAAAACTTTGAAATGCCCTAACTGATTTTAAATGATTCAGATATTCTTCACATGCCAAGTACACATAGTGTAGTATGTGTGTGGAAGAACATATGACAGTGTCTGGATTTACACAAATGTTTCTGTGTGGATTCAAGGCCAGCTACACAGCTTGTTAATGCAGTCATGCAGCAGGGTGTGCAGGAGGAGTGTGTCTAAGTGAATGCTTGGTGTGAACATGCATTTATATCAGCTGTCCTCTGCCTACCCGTCAAACAAAACAAAAACTGTCAATTTCAGATGTGTTCTTCAGGCTGTCAGTTCTGCCTCTATGCCGCTCTGACAAGTGGCATTTCATATGTATACTGTGTGCTTGTGTGTAGATGTCCTCACAGCTTCTTGTCCATGTCAGAGTGGCTAATTGCAGCTTAGCTCTCGACACAGCGTCTAACATTTGATAAAGTAATGGGCAACTGAACAAAAAAATGTAACAGAGTTTGAAATCTTAAAATGTCTACTTTGATGGCAGTCTCATTTTATTAAGTGTTCATTTATGTTAGAAACCTACCAGAGTTAAAGGTACAATATGTATAATTTTTTTGTACTCATATGGTCTAAAAAGTTGCCAGAGAAAAACAGAATTTTATTCAAGGTAATGCTGTATTTCATTGGTCACATCAATGCTGTTGCTTCCCTTTCACACCCTCTAGATGATACAACTTTCAGGGAAACTTTAGATGATACCTGAAATATTATGGAGAAAGTCAACAATTCAACTTCACGTCAGGTGAATACAACCTAAACACATTACATCATCTGTGAGCTTTCTGCCTGAGTCACATCAGATAGATTTTACTGGGTAATGGTGGTTGTCAGAGGGGGAGACACTCTATTGCCTTGCTTTCAACAAGTCAATGGGCCTCGACCCTTTAAATGGCACAGCCCTGGAGTTACTACTCGCTGCCATTAGCCACTCTGAGCCTAAGTGGGATAAATGGGGCGAAACGCAGCAACATCACAGCTTTATCCAACAGATGGAAGTTAATATGGGAGGGAGAGTAAAACTCAAAGAGCTGAGGCCTTCTTTGAAACTTACAGGTAGAAGCTCTGCAGCGTGCTTAACTGTGACTGAAAAATCTAAACTCATTAAGAGATGAAGCATGGCGACCTCTCTCTCTCTAACTTAATCCAGGTAGTAGCTAATGAAAATTACATGTTGAGTATGTATTAAATTTTTTATGTTACCCAAGGTGATTAGACTCTGTATATGTTCAGATGTTGGAAGGCTAAATATGAAGAACAAAGTAGTGCCCATCAGAGCTCTGGGCATTAAAGGAATATTCAATACAGGTAGATAAGGTGTTAAATTAAACAGCAGCAATACAGTCTTAGACAGAGGTCTGACTGCATAAAAAAAGGATTTTACAGATTCCTTCACACTGCACAAATGCCATGTGCCAAAAAAACTTTTAAAAAAATTAAATAAAAAAAATAAAAATGGTTGTCATACTGTGGCCATAAATTTTAAACTCAAAATCTCCATTTTTGTGCCTGAGTTTTTTTGTTATCAAGAAAGTTCCCTGAGACATGTGGCAAAATAATACGGGACTTTTAAAACTAGAGTATTGTAGAGGACACACAAGCAAACAAACAGACACACACACACCAGTATGTAGTTTCATGTTGTTCACATCGGCTGTGGCTTTTGTACCAGCATAAGACAAGTGTGTGCTTATCTCTGGAGGACTCGGTCAACAGCAGAAAAGAAGCACTTCTGCCCTAACCGCTTGGCAACGCTCTGCGCCTTCAGTCTACCCCATACGTGACTGGAGGCTGCAAGGCTTCACCTGCAGGTTCCTCCTCACAATTCCCTCGCCTGTCTTCATATCTCCAGGATCACATTTCGCTTGCAATGTTTTTGCGTAGCCGCAGTCTGCCTGTCAGCACCACAATCCTGTGGTTAAAACTATTGTGGTAGATGATTACAACATTTGATCTGCTGTTCTCCAGCACACAGTCAAGAATGACAAATTCTGAGTTATTTGTTAAGAATTCTGTTGAAGCTGCAACCTTCAAATTAGGGGCAACAATGAAGAAATGCTATCTGTGTTTGAGAAGATCTCTGAGAAGCTTCCTTTTCAGACAGATAACCATTCAGTGAACTGTAATCATTATTTACATGGCAGTTGTACAAGCAAAGGGGTAAATAATAAAATTAATGATGGCTGTATTTCAATTAGCTGCTCAACTTTCATGATAAAACAAGTTTCACTGATGGCCACTCAGTGCTTTTTATTGTCTCAGTAGGCAATCACAGCGAGCCAGCATGCACAACACCAGGATCCTGGATCAAGCCCCCATTAATGGAAAACGCACAGTTGTTTTTAATGTTTTTGATCACCCCTGTGCTTTTCCTGCTTTTCCAAGCCAAAATGTCTGCTGTAAAAAAGCTTGATTATGCACACTGGCACGCTGTCATACTAGCTGTGTCCAAAATTACTCACTCAATAGTTTACAAACAGTGAGCACTAAATTGGTATTTGTAAATTGGTAATCATGGTCATTTGCGTCACCACTGAAAGATGTAACATAAGTAAACACTAATTTTCTTATCTACAAAATGCTGAGCAGCACATTGTGGAACTGCTAGCACTAAGTAGCATACATGTTGTAGGTATTACTGTTTTCTTTCATCATGAGCATTTTTTTAAGGAACTGGTAACTGAGGTGTGATGTAATACAGAACCACTGTCACGATTTACATTTAGCAGGGCTTTCATTAATGTTATTAGATATACCCCTGATTT
This sequence comes from Acanthurus lineatus, assembly GCA_029814665.1. Classification (NCBI taxonomy): domain Eukaryota; kingdom Metazoa; phylum Chordata; class Actinopteri; order Acanthuriformes; family Acanthuridae; genus Acanthurus; species Acanthurus lineatus. The sequence continues at coordinate 13,299,563 of JAPZDV010000015.1, forward strand.
TTCCACAATATAAACCAATCCTACTTATGAGACAAAAGTTCAAAAAAGGAATACAATGCTTGCATTTCGAGCTACACCAGAGCCTTTATCTTGATGCCTTAAAGGCTGCTGTGCATGTTCTGTCTCAAGAATAAATAAAAATGCATGTAATACATACACAGAAAATGTATCTGCACCAAGTGTTGCAGCAAAAAAGGATTCCTTCATTTTAACAAATGAAAGATATCTATCTAATACAATAGGTTTAATCCTGAGTTGATGTGCAAAAAGATTAAGAGCTATTTTTGTAGAAGGATTATGCATGTAAGATTACATTCATTTTTGTTGCATTATAAAGAAAATATTTCTATTTATGAACTGTCAGAAATGATAGTTTTCATGTCAAAGGACATGTACTGCAATGGGATATCAGCAGTAACTTTTCCATCTTTCATGAATTCGTCAAACACGGATCGCTGCTTCCGAGACTTTGTGGAAAATCTCAGGACAACAGCTGCAAAGGAATAGGGATGATGAAACTGAAATAAAAAGAGAACAAAGCCGAGAGAGAAGCAGACATGAAAAAGCAGGAAGTTGTTTGGGGTGTCAGTTTCTCTGACAACAGGTCCCTGGTGTTTCCGTAGCGGCTGTGCTGAGTGACAGTCAGCAGATGGATTTTGATAAAGCCTCGCTGATTGCCTGAAGATTTCAGAAAGCGCAGCAGTATCTCCATCTCATCAACTGCAGGACTGCAGCAGCCCACAGCAGCAGACAACTGGCCGGCAGCACAGGACAGATGGATATGAGGCACGGCTTACACTGCAAAAAATGTCCATCTCCGCACATCCGTCATTTCCACATTCTTTGTTTGTTTTCTTGTTAGACCAGGAAACAACTTCTGCTGAGGTAAGTTTAACATGCAGTTCACTTAAAGAAACTCCTTTAAATAGATTTATAGGCTCTTATTTCAGGACTGTGTGGTGCGTTGGTTTAAACTCGTGGAGACAGAAGCGACAGTGTGGGCCAATTAAAAATAATAACTGTGTAGTGTCTCCGCACAAGCCACGTCTGCCACTGATATCATGAAGCTCATCACAGTCAAACTAAACTTTATTTTCAACATTTCACTTTTATCTCTGGGAAATCTGAGGAGAAACTTTGTATTAAGGAGATTTGTATTAAATCCTGTGTGCCCATCCTGAGTCTGTTATTTTGATTTGAATGTTTTGTTCTTCACCTTCTTTAATCCTGCTATCTTAGAGTTAATCACACTGCCTTTGGTCATCTCATGAAATTCAGCTGATCCTCTGCTAGGAACCCTTGAGGGCTGGGTGGGTGGAAAAGCTAGTTATATCAGATCAGTTTTCTTAACTCTGAGCAAGAGATCTTTTGTCAGTGTTTTATATAAAAATTCTCATCTAATAAAGAAAAAAGAAAAAAAAATGTTTAAACATTAAACATTTAAATTTGTGTTTTGTTACTTCCTTAACCATTTGCATGTGCCAGAACAACTGGCTTCATTATGAAACATGTTTTTGATTATCAATTTTTGTGAAATGGAAGCAGCAGGAGGTGCCCTTTTCTAGCAAGACTTAATGAGAGACAGGGACCATAAAACCTTGATTATTAAGTCATTACTGCCAATAAAGTCGTAACCAAACGTAGCAGCAAGGACCTGTGTGAGAAAGTGATTCCTTTGATATCACGGTGTGGTCTAAGAGTTCATACAATTTGCAACCTTGAAACTAAAGTCAGTTACAAGCTGTCTAAAAAGAAGGCAAATGATACTTTCGTTTTCTTTAGAAAATATTATTTCGGTGTGTGATATTATAACATATTGCACATATCTTTACATCTTTCACACAAGCCAAGCTATATTTATTTCTTGGCATTTTCCATTAATAGTGTACTTTCTCATTCCGTCTGCCTCCTCTGTTTTTATTACTTTGCACAATCTCATTGTGCCGTCACTAAAAATTGTTTCATATGTCTGTTCACCCATTTCTACTTAATATGTTTGTGGCCCAGTGGGGCTGTCAGGTGCATAATGCCTGGTGACTTAAATTGTGTATATTCATATTTCTGTTTGTATTTTTCATTCTACATCTGTCATCTACCCTCTGTGCTGTATATTTTTGATGCAGCATCCCAAGCCTTATTTGGGATTCACCTCATCTGAGAAGCAAGAAAACAGCATCTTAACATGAAACATGATATTACAGTGAGTTGACTGGCATTGGAAATAAAGGTAATCCTATTTGCTAAATGAAAACAAGCCAAAGAACGATTCTAAAGACTCAATAACAGACCAGCGGACTTGTTGAGAAGGATTTTTTCTTTTTTGCAGTGTAATGCACCAAGTCTCTGCTCTTCTCTTTTCCTCTCATCTCAATCCAGCTTTCCCCATGTTTCTTCATCATCATATCCTTCCTCTCAGAGGCAGATAAAGAGCGGCTGACTCACACCCATGTCCAATTAGCCTAACATGCGACTGGACTCAAAGCAGAAATCCAGGATTTTCCCTCCTCCCGCATTACACATTCACATTCATGTAGATGGCTTAGCCTGAGATGACCCTCCAACTTTGTAGACTGAATGTATAATCTGCCCCCCTCTCCTTCCCAGACTCTTGTCTCACCTTTCATTAATATCTGTCTCACTGCAACAAGGCAGTATCTGCAGCCTTAAAGGCATTTCTAGTCATTTTCAGCAATGACATGGAAATGCCTGGAGTTCTCTCTCTCACCTCTTGTGACTTGGCTTTTGCTTTTTGTTTTTCTGCCTCTTCTGCTCTCCCACATATGCGCCTATGTCTCTGTCACTGTCATTGCCATACTCTGTCTGTCTGTATCTCTCTCTCTCTATCTCTCTCTCTCTCCCATTTGGCCAGGTAACAGCGTTTAGAGAGCTGAGAACAAACAGAACACCCACACTGCTCACTTACGTCAGTGGAGCAATTTTCTTCAAAAAAGACACGTTGACATGAAGCAGCTAACCCCACAGATCTCTCACAAACAGTCCACAATATATACTGTCAGCTTAACTCTCCTCTGTCCATCCCAGCCAATCAGAGATGAGATTTAACAGCCAGACGTGGGTCGAGAGAGGCATGAACATATACAAAACAAGCCTCTACAGTAGCCTCTCTCTTCTGCTGTTGGGGGGTGGGGGGTGTCACTAGCAAGGCAGTTCCCATGGCAACATACAGGTGATTCACCAGCCGGTGATGCAGTTGCCGTGACAACCTGCAGTGTGTAGCATCGCTATGGGAGCTGAGTGAAATGGAAGAGCACATTGTGGGTGTTTGTTGTCGTGGGTGTTCAAGTATAACGCCACAGTCCGAACAACTCATGAGACGCAGAAAACAGGATTGACTGAAAAAGTCAGAGGATTGAGGATTAAGACTAAACTGAAAACAGATCTGAGACTGTGTGGAAAAGTGAACTGAAGTTACCTCAGCTGCAAACCTTTGTTTGAACAGGATTTATATTCCAGGAAGAGGTGGGCAGAAAAATATTTGCCCTGGTTCTCTGAAACTGAACTCATCATTCTGAATCCATTTAAGCCACTGTCAAACTACAGGTGGTGCTCTGTAATATAATGGAATATTATCAAAGCAGCGCTATTCCATATTTTTTAACTACAAAGGATCAAATGCTTATGTGAAATGTGGAAGGTTTTTCTCATTTTGATGAGCTTAAAGGTAACGCTCAGCCACTGAGCCCATCCCCTTAACATGTTTTCCATAGTAATTTTATAATGCGACAATATTTTAACATGGTGTTTACAGCTTGTTGCCCTCAAAGCCAAAGAACCCCAGAAACAAAACAAAGGCAAAAAAGTATTCAAATGTGACAAGCTGTCTGTCCGCAGGGGACTTAAATAAAATGATAAACAAGCACGCTGATAAACAGAGGGGATTTGGAACTGTAATTATTCAGTGAAAGAAAGTCACATCTGATCCAGACAGAGCTAACATCTGATGTGTCCTTGCAATATTAAAATCACCCAACCTTGGATAAAGAAAAATAAATTCCAAACAGTGCTAGAGGCATGAATTTAACAATGCATACATCTCACTTTTCACCCACATTTTCCACACCTGTTTATTGCTATGAAACTCGTCTTTCACCAAAAGTCGTGATCATCACAACAGCAGAAGGTTCATATGGATCTTTGCTTGTGAACACAGTAAACAGAAACACTGGGAGGCACCATATGTTCCACTGTCAAATTATTTTAAGCTAACTTCTTGAAGAACCAAAAACAGTGTACAAAGATCCACAAGAAATTAATCCATCAAAACGGAGTCAAGAAAACAGAGGGTGAAAGTAATGATCATGACCCCAAAAATGGTTCAATCCAACCTGTTGAATCTGGGGGCACAGCACTTTGATTTTGTTCTATTCTCCTTAAGCTTCATACTCCATTTGAAGCTTTTCAGTAGTGGTTTGTCTGTTGACTTGCTTGGATTTTGTGGATTTGGTCATTTTTATGTGATTTTTTTCTATTGTGGGTATAAAACACTCTGATAATAATACTTTTTTTTGTTTCTGTAGGGTGATGTGATATGATCTGGAGTCTGTGCTGGGAGTTCCATTTTAAAAATTGACCAAATTTTCCATACTGTGCTTGTGTCTGTTTTCCTGTCAAGTTTGATTTGCTCTGTGCAGCTTGATGCAGCTTCAGTCAAAAATAGAAGACGCAGGGCGGAGAGTCGCTTCTGGGATGTTAGTGAAACAAGCTGCAGGCATCATAAGTATTGACTTGAATTGCAAACAGCAGCAGAAATGGGACGCAGCTGGACACCAAGCAAAATTTGTTTTTCTAGGATGGCGAAGGTGAGATTAGAGGAAGAGTATTTGCGGATAAATCAAGTTTCTTTGATCACAGAGTAAAAATGTAATTGTCTGCTTTGTCCTACCATTTCCTGGACAGGCATTGAGCCGTTGGTTGATGTCGAGAGAGCAGGGTTTTCGTGTGACGGCTGTGGTCACAGACTCATATGGATTGTCCTCATCCTCCGGCAGGAAAACATCCAGAGATGGAGAGGTGACGATTTCTGCTGAATGTTTTGAACCCTGAGAGAAGAACAGAGAGAAGAACAGACAGAGAAAAATGTGAGGACAACTTGTTAAATATATCACATTATACAGTGACACTGTGCATAACAGACTTAAGCAGGAACTACCAGCAGTGCCACATTCGTTTAGATAAACACAAACCGACTCTAATTACAGTATTAATTATTTACTGCTGCCATATTAGTCTGTATTCTTTTCAAACAGACCCATAAATGAAACATTATTTTTATAATAGTGTTTGAAAAGCAAAGTAAAGAGGCTTTCACTAATGTACCTCATTTACTGTTAGACCAAAGCGTGAGTTTGATTCCATGAGCCAAGTGAAAAACAGACAAAACTCTGCAAAAGAAGAGTAAGAAAGAGATATTTGATGTGTGCTTCAAAGGCGTCTTTTGTTCACCTTTGCCTGAGGTGTATCATCAGAAACAAAAAGAAAACAACCAAGCACATCAGCTCAGTAATCTCTCAGTTCAGCTCAAGGCTATCATTCAGGTCCTCAAATAGCTGGATTATCATGAAGGATTTAGGCCAATGTTCAAAGCAAACACTGAAAGTAAAGGATTAGAAAAAGTTCAAATTTTAGGTTTTCTTTTCAGTTCTTCAGAGTTTCTTGCATGGTCTCCTGATGGTCCTTTTAGGACTTCACAGGTTTTTTTTCCCTTTGTGATTACCTTGATCCACAAGGTTTTGCCGGAGCTTTCCTAAGAGAAAAAGTCTTAAGCTCTCAACATTCATCTGCTAAAAAATTGGAAAAGATTAAGGATAAGTCTCAGGCAATCATGTTGATTTGCTTGCTGTCAAGTGTCCAAGTGCCTATAATGAACAGTAGATTGTAGTGAAACGACTGCAATTTGGGAAATATGAGTGAATCAGTTTTTTTTGGTTAAAGGGTTTTATGTGATAAATGTACTGGAAAATGTACTAGACTGCAAACTCCTTTAACATTCTCCCGAAATTTTTTTCAAGCCAGAACACTAAAATGTGGAATAAAATACCTTGGCTTCAATGTTTTGACTTGCTTCTTGATGAAAAAGGTGGCTGTTGTTTGACGGTGCATAGCTTCAGGGTTTCATCCCCTTGTGGGAATGAATTTCAAAAGAGCAAAACAACTGCTGAGAAGCAGCAGAAAATTCTCTCAGACACCACAGTTTGGAGTCAAAACAGCATCTGTTTTGTCTCACCTGTTGGCTGTGCAATTCCAGTTGGCAGCTGAAATTGTTCCACAACGAGGTGATGTTGTTTGAAATTTATCTTAAGAGTTTCATTCCCAACATGTTCACCACTGTGCTCTCCAAAATGTGAGAAACTGACACAAAATAAGCAAAGTTGCTAAACAAAGATGAGACATTCTAATTATTTGTTGTTGTTGTTGTTTTTTGTGAAAACAGGACAGAAAAAGACCTGCAAGCGGGTATGACAAGGTGCAAGAACCAACAGATTCTCAGAATTAAAGGTACAAAAAAATAGGCAATTAGAAGTATGAGATCATTTCTGAGCAATGTGTAAACAGTCATCAAACAAACAACTTTTCTAAGTGGTGCACACAGGGGCAACCACTCGATCCTGCAGATGTCATTCCTACAACCTCTGAGGGAAAAGATACAACAGCTTCAGGCACTGCAAGTCCTCTGATCAACTCCATCTACATCCTTCAATCACATCAGCTTGTTCTTTCTCCTGGCCTGTCTGTCTTAATTGTCTAGAGCAGGTAAAATAAAAATCTATCATCTTTAAATAACATAAAATTTTATACAATTTATGATGTATTTGGTAAATCATGTCCTCTAACAAGACCTTACCAATCCTTCATTAAGCTCTACCTCTCACTAAAAACAGGTGAAAAGCACCGTTTGGTAATGCACATTTATTTGAAAGAATGTTTTTGCTTTACTTTCCTTATTAATGCTGTTGCACTTTTTCATTGTGAGCCTTTCTGTAATCCTCTTTGAAAAAGTGCCCAAATTGTAATTTGCATTCTGAACGAAATACATCAATGATTTTTACCAACAGGGACTTCCTGCATTCTGAAAGAAACTCTTCATTTGGAGGTGATTAATTCAGAGTAACATGTAAGAAAGTGTTCCTCTGAGACCTTTATATAACAGTGTTCTCTTTAGGTATCTGAGGAGAATTTTAGATTGCACTTGGTTGCGGCATCGGTGAAAAGGTTGAGCCCCGAAGGGCTCAGAGAGAGAATTGAGGACCAAAAGGTCCCTTATCTCTGAGGCAGATGTGTACCCAGAAAGAATGAAAAACAAGACTGAGTGATGTGAAGCAAGGGAAAAGGTTACAGAGGCGAGCGTCATTTCAGCCAAACAGACCAAACATTTCTTTCCAGCGATGCAGCCACTGAATGTCTGCCTTTTTTTCCCATAACACACCACTCTATCATCGTTTGTGGAGCGTCACTTGGCAACCTGCCCTTGGTTGTACCCTTCCTAATGGGATCAGTGGTAAACTTGTCACCATGGAGATAAGTTGTGGGTATGGCTACGATTGTTCTTAACCCGCTACCTCATATACTTCTCAACCCTCTGACTCCATCCTTTCCCCCTTCGCCCTCTCCTGACCTCTTTTTCTCATTCAACAGCCATTACTCTTTCTGTCATCATCCGCTACTACATTACCCAGACTGCACCAGGCTATCAATCACACACAGAGCACACTCAAAATGCATTAATCATTCTGGCTGACAGAGCAATCAGTCCCTTGATGATTTCTCTCACTTACACTGTCTGCACTCAATCTGAGGCTTATTTTACACTGCACTTAAAGGCCTGCACACCAAAGCCCCTACTCTGCTCTCCACCCAACCACCCCCCTTCTATCTTCATCAGTATTCAATTAGGCCTCTATTAAGAGTTAATGGAGATCCAGTTGGTCTTATGCTTTCACTCAGCAGGTGGCCCTGCCTCCACTGATGCTGATTTGACATGACAACCTGGTTAGCTACAGATTTTACTCACAGAGCCAAGATGGAAAGGCTGAGCGCACTCTGATGAAGCCATTGGGACTTTCTGGTAGTTTCATTCAGAGACATAAAACCTCATCTGTTAGCTCAGATAAGATGGTGCAATAAATCATCTTCAAATTAATGTCAATATTTTAGCATAATTATGATTTGAGACCATCAAGACTGGAAACCTCATCAAGACACTAAAATGCACCTTAAACAGTGTTTACAAGTACTTGGTTACGGTTGGCTTTCTGCAGAGACCTGATCTGACCACCATTTGAATCTAAGACCAGGCTCCCATAATTATGGTGGGGGATTAGAGAAACCTGATTTCCTCAGTCAGATTTCTCCTGGTTAAAACCATGCATGTAGTATACCAAACCTGATTTCTCATCAGCCATATACATGCATGCTTGTGCACGATGCTAGATGCCAGACAGAGAAGTATCACTGTGACCAATGACGTCTCCTAAAGCTACATGTACATGTCGATTTTGTTTTGCCAGTTATATTTTGAAAGGAACAGTTCTTGCTGGTAGGATTATCATCCTTGGCAGCATTTTTCTGGTGCAAAAGACAACGGAAAAACACTGGAAAACCTTCATTATTAAGGAAATTTTTGTGTGCTGGATTTAGTGTTGATAAAGTAAACATACCCTATCGTATTTCAAGTCTTTTTTTTACTCCTGTCATATTTAGTCGAGATATCAGTCTTAACCTTAAGAAAAGTACAGTGAAAGTGCAGTGAACATCATATCATAAAATAAATTCTGCTCAAGATGTTATGAGCATAAATTAGAGAAATTCAAAACAGGCATGTAAAAATTTTAGAAAGATATTTAAGAACCAACACTTTATAACTTAGAAGTACAATAATTAATAACGTTTCCTCACAATGTTGACAGGAAACAGAGTTTTTATTTTTGTTTTACAAAGCATGTTTGCTTTTAGATGTTAGCTCTACATAAAGAGGATTCTGAGAGACAGGCTGCTATGACAGCAAATGTCAGACTAAAATGAATTTATTAAGGAGTTGATTCTAGAAAGAAAAAGCCAGCTTCAAATTTTGTGTTCTTACTGCAGTCTGTCTACATATTACTACGTACTAAATCACTACTACAGTTTAATAAGAAAGTAACTCTTATGAATTAAGGGAAGGGCAGGGAAATAACATGATTAAAAAACTGCTGCATGTAAACACAAATTTTCAGGGAATGTACTGTCCAATATCTCGAATAACCTAATTTCTGAGTAACCAATCTAAACATGCTGCAGTGTGTGCGTGTGCGTGTTCGCATTTATCTGTGTGTGTGTCATAGGCAGGAAATGCAACAGATTGCCTCATGTCACGAATCTGGACGAGGGAGCAGTTCTGTAGAACGAATCCACATGAAGTTACCGGAAAGTTAAGTAATCTCAAATGGAAACAGAAACAAGCAGAACAATTGTCTTTGTAACAGAAACTGACAGGATTCATGGGAAAAGCAGTTCTGATTTGAAAATAAAACATAATTTCTAGCATAACTGATAAAACAGACTTGTGATATTAAGGCCACTGATCTTCTCAACCATGGTTTCATTATTTACAGAAATTACAAAGATGTCACCATGAATTAACAATGAAAATATGATATTTTAAAATGCCACAGGTACAGTAGCATCAATAACAGAAGCACTGAAGGCGACAAACTCAGGAGAGAGACTCCTCTCTAATGTCTACAGGCACAAAAGAGAAAATTCAAATGAAATGGTGCGAGGGAAAAGAGACAGAAAGCAGCACAAGAAAGAGAAATGTGCCTAAAGTCATCGTGATCTTTAAAAGGACAGACATGAGGAATCAGCTGTAATATGTGCTGTAAATTAAATTCAGTGTCTCCCATCATGCGCTCTCTCTCTAGCTCTTTTATCACAACCCCCACTACTTATCCCTCTTTTTCCAACTACATCATCTCTTGTTATTCCTGTTACTTTAAATCTCCGAAAGCTCAGGAAAAACAGAAAGAGAAAGAGAGAGGCCAAAGCTAACAGGAGTATCAAAACCCATCATCTCGCGCAAAAACAGAGAAAGAAAAGAAGGAGGAAGAAAACACAGGTAAGTCAAAGACACCAGGATCCAACTCAACACTTACTTTGGGGTTTGTGTCTGTGAATTCCGAGGAGACGAGCACGAGACAGAGAGACAAAGCGGGAAGAGGAAAATGAGTTTGTACGAAGGAAGGGAAGCAGAGGAAGTGGGAGTGCAGTGAGTTTGGAGCAGTGACTTCCTCACACACAAAAAACATGGGAAAGACGCACAAAAATGTGAGACAAGTACAGGCAACATGCTTGATTTCTTACACACAACAGCTAGAAAAATAATGGAAAATTATGCAATTCACTTGCAGCAAGATAAGCAATGAGCTGAGAGTTTGAGTAACTCCCTCGCCTGCAGAAAATTTTGCACTGCATCTCCAACAAGACAGTCACTGGAAGAAAAATCTCTAACACTAAAATCCATAGTAAAGCCACCGAGCAGACAATAACTGAAGGTCAGAGTAATCCCACAATGTGACAACAAGTTTAGCTACCTGGTATTTTGATATGTCCTGTCTCTTCTTCCTGCTCAGCCCAGCAGGGGGTAAGAGTGCTTTAAAAAGTGGGAGAAAATGCTCCGATACAAGCAGTCCCTCCAACAAACAAACACACTCCGTCTTCATTCATTTCCCTCCTTTGCCCTCCACCCATCCCTCCCTTTCTATCTTTCAGAGCAGAGATAGGACACAGAGAAACTTGTGTCTGAGCTGCACAGGAAGAGAGCAGACAAACAGAGGCCTCCTCTGGCCACTAATTAGCAGGTCGTATGCTGCTTCGGTCCAACTGCAGAGGCCAAATAAATCTTGAGTGAGTGTGTGTATGTGTGACGGCGCCTGCACATGTGACCAAAAGATTGCATGTAACGCTGTTTTACATCTGTGTGGTATTTGTACATGTTTGTTTGCGTGTGTTTCTCTGCGCAAATAAATCTGCTTGTATTATAATTAGTGTGTGTGTGTTTTTGCATGTGTGCAGGACTGATAACCCAAATAGGAAACGTGCTGCTGCTTTGGTCACGTCCAAGGAACTTATATCTGACAGTCCTAAATCCTGTGACACTCTCTTCCTCTCAGAGTCGGCTTTACCCAATACTGTAACAGTCAAAACCCAACCCATTGCTTAGCGCACTGTACACCCAGTTCATAGGCCATCAGATATGAAAAGAGGCTATAATTTGCTGGCATTTCCTCATGGAGACTATTTGATTAGAGAGAAAGGGGAGGGGTGGACACCATAGAGGACAATGGAACCTCTGAGGCCTCAATAGGGGAAGGGACGTAGAGAGGGAAGCAGTCATAAGAGGACACAGTGACCAAAACACAGACTGAAAATGAAGATTTAAAAAATCTAAAAAGAAAAGGAGGTAAATGACAGCCTACTTCTCCAGTCAGGCTAATACAAAAACAGAATTTTGTCTCTAGCATGCTAATTAGCACTGAACACTAAGAACAGCTGAGTCTGATAGAAATATCATTAGTGTTGCAGCTTTTTCTAGACAATCAGCAGTTTATTTATTCACCAAATACTTCTGTGCAGTGTTTTCAAACTTGGAAGCTTCACTATGATCACAAGACTTCAGGAAGCTGCTCAGAGTCACTGCATCCAACTTAGTCTTAAAACACAGATTGTCATTCATATCTCTGTTCAAATAAGATATGTCTCTTAACTTTTTCTCTTTGGATATTGCAGATTGAACCCATAAAAGCAGAGAGAGACAAAAAGGTTAATGGGAAAAGAAAGAGATGAAAAATATAGTAGCAGGAAAGATAAGAGAGTAAAAACATAAAGAGAGAGGTGCTGGATGGTCAGAGCAGCAAATAGGGATTGCCTTGAAGAATTGGATTTCCCTCCACGGCTGGCTAATCCCAGAGAAATCAGCTAGCTGAGCCACCCATGGGACACCGACAGTCACTCCTCAGAAAATAACACCCTTCACATTCTCCATGATGGCTTCTGCACTGAGCAAAGCTCAAACTGCGGCTTCCCTTGGCTCCACGCTAAATCCCACTGACACGGCGACCAGCCAGAGCAGGAGGCTGCCGACAGAGAGCCACTGCTGTGTGACCACACTTTTACTGCGTTTAACTACAAGCCTGACATCTTGGGAGAAAGTTGTTGAGAGCCTACTCGAGAGGCTGCTCAGGTACGAGTAAAGATGTGGTGAACTTGATGTACAAAGCCATTTGATGCTCTGATGCTCTACATCAGAATTTTTTTTTAACTTAATTTTCTTTATGAATATTTAAATACACACAAACAGGATCATACAAGCATGCAGAATGTTTTATTTAAGCAAGATGTCTGGCAAAACATGCTGCAGATGTTGTTTGAACCCATAAAGACACTGGTGTTGGTCTGAAATGATGCATCAACATTTCTACTGAGCTGCAGTCCAAAACTATCACAGCAGAAGTCACCAAAATGTATTCATAACTTGAGCAGAGCAGTTGTAGCTCCTTTAGATAAGTTTTCTCAGATTCAAAGAATCATGTGGAGCTCAGACTGGCACAAAAACTATCACAGGATGAGAACTGACTTAGAAGTAGCAACGTGGAAGTCATGTTAAGTGTTTCAAATTCTAGTCGAGGGGTTTATCTTGAGATGATTTCTGCAAAGTTTGTGAGAACATTTTGAGAATTTTACACCTGTCTTTCTAATGTAAATTGGTAGTATACACCAATACACTGTAGTAGAGCTTACTCACACAGAAAATTCACTCTAGTTTTCCTAAAAGGGTTTGAAGTGACTCTTCACTCACTACGTGCATCAAAACTCTGGTTTCTCTGTATGCTGCAGATCAGCCAGGATGTGATTTAAAACGCTGGAACTCCACAATGTTTGCACTACCAATCATGTTTTCATAACCCAATTTTGGGCAAGGATATTATGGTTTGATTTTTACTTGCATCCATAAAACAGAACAAAAACAATAAAATAATGAAATTGAGAGGCATTTTGTGACTCTCTTGTTTTGCTGAATGAGTTACTTTGTTCTTCCTAACGGGGACTGAGAGTTGTAAAAATGACTTCCTATTTATTACTTTTATGGGTTCCTCTGCTTTTTATGTCTCGGTCATGATATATGGAATTTCTTTGGAGGATTTTTACTTCCCCCCATCAAATTCACAGCAACTTTGAACACACACACACACACATACATTTTGTTTTGGAGGTAATGAAACATAGTGTGCACTGTGTGTTGGGACTCCCAGAACGTCAAACTGCTTTGGCCAATACCTGTAAGGGGCCCTATTAATCTCCTACAGACATTCAAATAAGCTAGAATGAAAAATAATGACGGAGGAAATTAAAATGACGAGCCAGATGAAAGAGAAAAAGAGAGAGGTGAAATTAAGTGCATTACTAGACCCCAATTATATGTCACAGTGTTGTTATATTGCAATGCTAAACTGCCACACAACAATAAGTCTGAGGGAAAAAAAACAAGGTCTGACGCTCCAGCTGCAGCTTGGAAACACAACTTGTTATTCATTGAACTTCCTGTGGCTTTCAAAAATGTCTTCATTTTTACCTGCTGAGTTCTTCACAAACACTCTTAAAAGCACCAGTCTGACATTTTGAGATCAGTGCTTTTCTGCTCAGAGTTAAATGAGAAGATCAATAAATCCCACATGTCTTTCTCTTAAATTTTAATCAAATCCAAGGCTTGTTCAATTTAGCTTGGCCCTAAAACTATATCATTGCTGTAGAAATGGCAATACCGGTCAGCCAGCAGCTCAGTTCACAACTTAGCTCACAACAAAAATATCTCAAATAGCCTCTAAAAACGATCACATTTTCAGTAGCATTAGCTGTACTTGGCGTTAACCGCTAATAAGCAAAACATAGCATTCCTTCATGCTAAACTAAAACATTGACATTATCCCTTTAAACAAAACATTAGCATGTTAGCACTGACATCATGAGCATAATAACATGTTAATATAAGCATTTCGCTCACGACAATCTCACATTGGCACGGAGACATCATGTTTAACCCTTGTTGTACAGATTAAGATGAGCTATTTCCCTCTGCTCTTAGCCTTAATGCTAAGCTAAGCTAAGCTAAACAGCTGCTGGCTGTATTGTTATGTTTGCTGAACAAACACGATAACGTTGCAAACCTATGTAACTCTTAGCAGGCAAAGAAATTAGTGCAGATCCCAACATTTGCATTGCCAGTGACAAGCTCTTTCCTGGCGACTCATAAATCTCTGCTGATTAAATCAGATTAAACTTTATTGATCCCTGTGGGGTGCTGCTACATCACCCAGCTACAGCCTCCATATCTCTCAACAAACCTGTTTTTCTGAGTTAATCACTCAAAAGTACAAAAACTTTTTACAATAAGCTTTGTTTGCCAGCCATCTCTCAATAACGGTGTAGCCAGGAGGAAGATGAGGAGAAGAAACAGCAACTGCAAACATCATTAGCTCTGAATATTTGATGTTTCACATGAAATATTAACTTCATATTCAAATCAACCAATACACGGATCCATCTGCGTGTGCCAAATAAATTTTCTTTTGACATGAGCTAAGTAAATCACTCCTCTTGTCTGTCTTGTTCAAATGTGAGGGGCAGAAAAGCTTAATTACAAAATATTTAACAGATTTTTTACATAAACACGTGGAGAGCAAATGTTCCCCTTATCTCTCCCTGTCACCCGTGTGTATCGGTGTGTGTTTTGCATGTTAATCCCTATGATGTTAGCTTGTTTTCTAGACATCTACTCTAAATGATTGTACTTATTCCACCACTCTGTTAGTACCTCTTAAACATTTTAAGCTTGAGCACCTTGCTCAAGGGCACTTCAACACCTATGACACAGTTATTGTAAAATACAGTAGCTGCAGGATGCACTTTCTCCTATTGGTGTTTTTTTTTATGTAGCTCCTACTGCTCTCTCTCCAGTCTCTTCTCTCTTTTCCTGTTTACCTCAAGGACAACAAGATATCAGAAATCCTGCAGGAAGTCAGATTACTTACACAGAAACAGAGGGAACACCTCCAGCGACTTCTGGGCAGCATTCTGCATGTATGCACCAATCTATTTTGGTAAAACAGTAGCTATAAATGTGTGTGTGTTGAAGGTGAAGCTGACAGGGAGATGGTCTATTTGCCAAAGTCTACAGGGCATGAAGCCATTAAGAAGAACTAACTCCAGGCACAGAGCTGCATTGCATCTCACAGAGAGACAGGCAGCACAGAAAGAAAATGGTGGAATAGATAATGAGAGCAGAGTAACATAAGGAATCTCAAGTTAAGTTAATTTGTTTAAGCTAATTTGTGAATAATTAAAGAAATATTTTACAATACACAGGAAAAAAAAGGCAGAAACATGCTCATACACATTTTTACCCAACAAAATACATGTTTCACACATATTGTGAAATGACAGAGGTCTTAACTAGGAGGTAATAATTTTCTAAATTGGCTGATGAAAAAAATAATGATGATGCTTATAATTTAACACAATTTTCTCTGTTTAAACATTTGAATGTGATGATTTTCATGAAAAACATGAATAACACATGAAATACTCACACTTGAGAACCTCGAACCTATGAGTGTTTGGCACTGAGAAAAATCTAAAACAACTGACTGATTACTATTTCTGACCTGATTTTGCTGTTTTGCTTTGTTGTTTATTGCTTCATCTCTGTTCCAACAGCTGACATGGACATGACTATGTCCAAAGCCACATACTGTATGTGTTATGTGGCAAACTGTTACTGTGTTACATGTGAGAATATTGGTTCATCTACTTTTCATGAGGGATTAAAAATATTACATCATTTACTTTCATGTACATAAAGATCTAAAACAGTATTACAGTTTCCCTTGGTATGTTGGGTTAGGATGGCAGTGAGGATGAGTGAGGATTGACATTGCATAACATTTAATCATCCTTTCTGTGGCCAAAAAATGTCAATGTTTTATACATTTATGTTAAAATTTTTTACATTACTAATTATATAACTAATATCTCAGTGTGCTGGAGGGGCAGATGGAAAGTAGCTGATACACAAAAGCGAAAAAGAGACAAATTAATAACTCATGCTGCAGTAAACTTGCCATAGGTAGAAAAGTTTCACTAATGGAGCAGCATGATAATTAATTAAATAATCATATAATAATTTCATTATATAATTACATAAAACAGTAATCAAGGTTAGAAATCTAATTTTACTGTGTCCATTATATCCACTCGGTAGTAAATAACTAAACAAGGGCATGATTTCAGATGTTGCCACTTCAAAAGGAGGTCAAGTGCCCAATTAATGAGAACTTGTAACTCCACTCTCCTTTGCCTTCAACTTGTTTTGTCACAGGAGTTGTTTGACATTTAGGCAAATGCTTTCATTCATTTTTGAGCCGAGGGCTACAGATGATTGATATCATTCACATTTCTGCACATTATTTCAGCTTATCGGAAAGAAAACAGGTGGAGCAAATAGTCAAACTATTACTATAAATATATCATGGCATTATTATTAAAGCAAAACTGAACTGTTCAAACCAGGCACAAAATTGCTTGCAAACTTCTGATATTAAACTGTTGAACACACAAAATTGATAACCTCACCCTCCACAAAGTGTATGAAGTCCTTCATTTACAGACTTATTAAGCCATCCAAATAATCCCTAGCCCTCTCAGAAATACCTTCCTTTGATGTTCCTTAACATCTTCAAGAGCACCCATGGGTTTTTGATCTTAACCTCTGCCAGTGTGACACAGTCCTGTACCCTTCCTTCTGCTCAACTCCTTAAAACTCCCCCGGCTGAGAACACTAAAGGTCAGCGGCCACCCACTTGAGAGGGAAAGAGAAATCTAATGGGGAAGTTTGAGTGAGTGTGGAAAAAGAGAACGGCTGGAAGAATAACAGGAAAGAAGAAGTAGAGGTGATGAAAAGAGAGAGCAGTGGTGCTCAGAGACTCAGTCGGGAAACACTGACGTGTGTGATAGTGTGTGCGCAGCACTCTGACGCACCTGTGCTGATGGCGACTGAGATTTTTCAATGGTGGACATCCCACGCCTGATACCTCATTAATTTCTGGGTTGCCTGGCAACCCTGCCGACCTCTCTCTGTCTGAGTCTTTCTGTTTCATTCGTTTATTATTATTCTCCTTTTTTAATTCTGTCTACTTTTCTTTCAAGGTTCCCGCTTGTGAGGTAAGGATGTCTTTGTTAAAGTCAGCATCGAAGAGGAAACCCACACACACTTCAGCATCAGTGGCGTTTCACGTGGTGATGGTGGGAGGAAACCATGGTGAGGAAAATTCACAGCATGGAAAGCTTCCTTATGCAGGCACGTATGCCTGAATGCGCACGCACACACACACAACATAAACATGTAACAGACTGTAATGATATGCTAAATACTTTAGCTCAGAACATATTGCACTCTTTCTGCTTTCTTGCTAATCGAATACAAAGTACATTCTCTGACACGTGTACTGTATACACACACAAACACACAGAAACATTCACTAACAATCACATTCATATATTCATATTTGTGCATGCATCTGCTTAGACATGGGCACACTAACACAAACACGTGCAGTACAAATATAGGAACGCACACTGGCCTGTTTACTACAAGAACTGAGCAATTATTAAATATTATTTTCCCATACAATTTTGGCTTACAGCAACTATGAAAAAAGACAAGGAAAACAATTATTACATCTCTTTAGCAAAGATGTGCTCCTTTATTTTGTATAAGATTGAATGTACCAATACTGAGAACTACAACCCTTCCTAAAAGCCAAAACACACTCAGCCAGTTCCAAGTTTAGCCCAACTGCAGTCAGTTGTGACTTCGTGAAAACCAGCAAATGAACTGAAAAAAAAAAATATTAACATACGTAAATTGCATTAATAGCTTCATGCAACAGATCCATATGGTTTTGCATAAATTATTAAAAATAAAAAAACTTGATCCAGCTGTTCATGTAAGTAAACTGAAAGTTTTATCGGCTAAAGTTTTTAGTGCAGGGTTCCTTTCTGTGTCTTTTGTTCAACAAGTTCAGTTCTTTGACTGATGGTCTTGAGTGACAGCTGGACAAGCAGGAAACTGGGCACTCAGGCAATCAATACAAAGGTTAACAAACCTCTGCTGAAATATAAAGTGAAAGATAAAAGAGGCAGAGAGAGATGAACATTGACTAGGGAGGGCTGACAGAAAAGAAGCTGAAAAAGAATTAGGTTGACAGATCTCATGTGGGATGATGAGAAGAAAGGATGAGATGGAAATGACGGGAGAGACTGCAGCGAGAAAATATATCACTTTCTCCAAACATCCTGCACCACCATCGCTCTTTATGTTAACTCTGCTTATTCACAATTACCCAAGGCAAATTAGCACGGGACTAACTTCATTATGCAACTGTAGTCCTCTTTCCTCACTCACTCCTTTCCATCCTTCCTCTCTCCTCTTCTATTAAACCCACACACAAACCCACCCACGCAAACTCGAAATGATGCCTCGCCAATTTCAGATGCACATTTGCACGCACACACATAAAAGCTGATGCCACCAAATATGCCCTATATACCCTCATATTCACATTTAAATTAACATGCATGTTTTTCTCTGTGCACCGACACATTAGTACACACACAGACACACATGCACATGCTCACACACACACACACACATACACATACTGATCCAGGTGCAAACCTCTCCAGGCAGCGTGCCAGTCAGTCAGGCAGGCTGCCAGTGTACAAGACAGAGGGTCTGTTGTGTTGTAAATGTCAGATGTCCTGCTGTTTGAGCCAGCAGGCATCTCGCCGCTAAACAATCTCATCCACACACACTTAACCACATTTATATACCCAGCACGAAGGGCTCGGGGGGGAGGAAGGAAGACAGAAAAAGAAAAGATAAAGCAGGTATATAAGGAAGTAAAGGAGAAGGTGGATTAATCTTTGCTTCATATAGTTTTTGGTTAAAAGGATAAAAGGATACCTTGACACACTGAAAAAGTGAGGTTACAAGTACATGGAACCACAATTCATGTCACATATTGTTTATTTCAGGGGATATTCTAAGGTACAAAATATTAGAGTTGGACAAGCTCTAAAGTTAGTTTAACTCAACACTCAGCTTGTGTTTTGTTTTTTTTTTGACTGTTGGGCCAGCTCAAAACTGTTTTGTTAAGGAAACATCATTTGATTCTCAGTCATTTCAGTCATTTCTCAACTTAGTTTTGCTTCAGCTTTCATGCCCTTGTTTTGGTTTGCTGGTTTTAAATTCAGACTGAGGCCCACTTTTCATATCCTGTACAGTAGTTAATCATATATAAATATGTATAAGTTTATAAAAACTGGAAGTGCCTATGTTATGCTAACTAAGTCATATTACATAACAGAACCTCTACTTTTTCTCGTGGGTATTATATATCCAATATACTGTCGCATTAATCCAAAAACAAAAGGACACTTTTCCCTTTCTCTACAACATTATCTTCTGTTTTGCAATACTAATGTACAGGACTTATTCTGCATGGTCACTGTACAGTGCACATTCAGTTAAAAGTACATTTTGCATTTTACTGGTTTTTATTTGTGCAAGTGCACTTTAGAAAAAAAGGACTGAGTATTTTACAAGACTACAAAGACAAAGAACACAACATGCAAAAAGAATGACAAAAAGAAGAACCAGAAGAACATGAAAACAAAGACGACAAAGAAGAAAAATGACTAAGGACACAAAAACAGAGAAAAAGAAGAAAGAACAAAACAATCCCCTTGGCAAAAATTTAGACAATACGAATTTAAAGGGAAAGATTGAAGTACAAATCCTTTCAAGTACAGTGCTGCTGTGGGTTGCTGTACACTAGTTCTTAGTCAATTTTGCGTTTGTCTTTTTTTTGTTTTTTTTTCAGTTTAATTGGTACATAGATATGTTAGTAAGTGATTTTTTTTTGATAACTAAAAACAGTGGGAAAAGGAACAGCTTTTATCTTTGCAAACAAAAAGCAAACAAACAAGGACAATATCCAAAATTAGATTTCAGATATCAGTCTAAAGCTAAAAGTCACACTATATATATCTATAAGTACATGTTTTTTCTTATATGACCTCACTGTATCAAATACTTTTACTGAATGTTGATAATTTAAAGTTCTTAAAACAAGTCAAGCACATAAAGTCACAGGCTTGAGAGCTGGAGAGACAGGGACGTTGTTTTGTTTTAGAGAAGTCTAATAAGAGGAGAGAAGGTGAAGATGAAAGATAAACAGACAGACAGACAGACAGAACTGAGCATGAGAGCAAGAAAGAGGTGGATACTGAGCAGAACAAAGTATCCAGAGCTGCCAGGGGAGTCTGTCTCTCTAGTGACGGCTTATTCTCTGTGTTCCCAAGGTAACCAGTGAAAGTATCCACTCAGAACAATGGCAATATTACTGACCTGTAATTTCACTGCACTTGAGCACCATATGTACGTGTGTGTGTGGGTGTGTGTTTGAGTGTGAGTATGTGTGTGCAGTTTATTCCATAAGATATGTTTGTTGATTATGAAGTTACATGATGAGGGTGTTATACGAGTCCAATTATGTGTAGATTTTCAAATATATAATGAAATCTGCTGTGAAGATGCTGGCAGTAATTTAAGCGAAAGGCGTCCAGTTAGAGTGGGCTAATTCTGAGTGTGTTTAAGTGTCTGTACCTGTGACAAGCTGGAAAAGCCCAGATTGCGGCAGCCGTTGCAGGGAGTCAGGGCCTCCCAGAATCCTGTGGGACCACAACTCTTTTCTGCCTCGTCCTCCTCCAGGGCTGGAGGGAGAGGTGGGGTTGGTCGCTGTGAGAACAAATACAAAGAAAAAAAAATGTAATAACCAGATCATCACTATTTACAAGTGAACAGTAGAGGGAAGGTAAGAGGTCAGATGATCAGTGCACCCTGAAAAGCTTAATCTATGTTTGTATTATTTAAGAGCACAGAGCTGTAAAATAAAACAAAGAGCTTCAAGAAAGATAAGGAGATCTATAGACCATTTAAGAATCAGTTTATTATTTCACAGTTCATCATAGTAGATAAGACTGGATAAAGGTCAGAGCGTTTTTTACCCAGTTGTTCCTTTTTTAAAAACATATTTTTAGCTCTTGCCATACATTAAATATTGTTCCTTTATAGTTTGTGCTGCCCCGGGTTGACTCAAAATATCAAGATGCACCATATTCATCGAACCACAATAACAGTTAATAACAAATAATGAACAAGCAAAATAATTAATGTCAGTTTTTTGATTTCATAACAAAGTTTGGGATATTTTTGTAAAAATCAAAACAAAAACTGCAGGCTGGCTGAGATAAAAACATGCCTCCAATGAAACAGTTTCAAGGATTTCCCTTAAACTAGGTTTATTTTTCTTGGCTCAAATATAACTGCAGTGTTCATCATTAATCCTTGTGTTGAGGACGCTCATAAAAAAAAAAAAAAAAAGATAATAAAAAATAAAATCCTGGAAGACCATTTAAAGTAGAAATGCTTTGCTTTGCTTTGGTATCGCTCGATGCCAGAGTTAAACAGGAAAGTAAAAGGTGCAGGAGCAGCAACTTTAACACACACACACATGCACACAGTGTCCTTTCCTGAGGCACTTTGGCTCCCAGGAGGCAGGTGTGTGGATGAGCTCTTTGGCTCGAGGTGTCAGAGGGCAGTTACAGCCCACCTGATATCGCAGGGAACCATATGATGCAGCGGAGGACATGGGTCAAGCAGATTACACGGATAACAGATATCACGGCAGTGCCTGATATGTAGCTTTCAAAGGCAGCAATGTAGAGAGAGTGAGAGAAAGCGAGAGAGAGAGGGCCAGGGGAGATCTGATGACGGAGGAAAAAGAATCATCAAATAAGAGGGCAAGAAAACAAGGTAAAGAGCCAGAAGGTTAAATGAGGAGCATGTTGGACATGTTAAAGACAGGACGTGCTCTAAGGAGAGGCTAAAGCAAGAAAAAAACTGTGAAACATTAGACTGAGAGAAGATACAGAGGGCGGGAGGGAGATGAGAAGAGCAAAAGAAACAGGGAGACTGGAGATGGGGGCAGAAAATGAGGCTGAAACCAAAAGGTCACCAATCGCTCCAGATTGCAAACGGCCCTCTGCAACACTGGAATATCGACTGATGTTAAACAGACCGCAGTCTTCACATGCACGTACTGCACTGTATGTATGAACAATACACAGATTGATTCTTTCATTACAGTAAAAATCAGATATCTGCCAGCATCCAATAATAGGGACACCATCAATTTTTTAGTGCCGAAGATTACATTAGTGATGAATTATACATAAGTTGTCTATGGGTAATCCTTAAAGGGATAGATTTCCATTTGGGGAAATTTTTCTGCTTTAATACATCAGGATGTGTTTCCTCTATGTGAGCATTTTGAAGGTCTGCCAATGAATTGACTATGTTCATTTGATGGAAGATAACAAAAATCTGATTGCTCCTGTTACCTGCAATGACTATGAAAAGTGCCATTTTTTTCATGAATTCTAACTACATTTTTAGCAGATTTGGCTCAACACATTCCAAAGATTTTGCTGCAAGAAGACTGTTTTAACCACAGTGTGCTGCAAACACA
This sequence comes from Acanthurus lineatus, assembly GCA_029814665.1. NCBI lineage: Eukaryota > Metazoa > Chordata > Actinopteri > Acanthuriformes > Acanthuridae > Acanthurus > Acanthurus lineatus. Next base: position 13,322,263 of record JAPZDV010000015.1, read on the forward strand.
GTCCTTGTGACAGCACAGATCAGTTTCCAGTTTTAGAAACGGGAGAAGAAAGATGAAAAGAAAAAGCACACAAGCTGCTTATTAACCACCAGAGCAGTGAAATAATGATTTGATTTTAAGTGTTTGTGAAGATACAATTTAAAATCTGATGTGCAAAAAAATGTGTATTATTACTTTTTATCCAGTCTAGCGACATAGCTCCACAGATCATAATTATGGTTGGTTAGTCCCTAAAATGTATACATAGCTAAACTGAGAGGCAAAGCCTTGAATTATATAAATGGTAAGAGTGAAAACATCTTCAGTACCATTCATTGCTCTTCTTTCAATATGGAAAGATTTTCCAGTTTTGATATAACTGCTGCTTTGACAGCATCCATGCCAACCACCTTTTGGAGCAGTCATTGTTTCTTTTCAAACAAACAGTCATGTTGTCATCACGCCCGGTACCGCTGAATAAGAAATCACCAGCAGCTGCCAGTAGTACCTCTTAGGACAATAATTGGTCCAAACCACTGTGGTAAGGTCACAAACCCATAACTTGAGGCCTGGTACAATGGTTTCTTGCATCGTGTAATTCAGTATGACTTGTGATCTTGTGAATCCAGCTGCCAGTCTCGTAGTAATCAGTGAGTTTGTTAGCTTGCAAATGTTAGCATGTAGCTCAAAGCATCTGCAGATTCTAGGTCTTGTAAAATGTTGTTCTTCAGTCAAGAAGATACTTCTAACTTCTAAAAATGCAAGACACACTGGTTCCAGCCTCTCAGATATGAGAAAGTGCTGCTTTATCTGCTTTATATTGTTGTAAATGGGATACTAGATAATGTATTGGGGTTTAGACAACAGTCCAGACTTAAACAATTTTTAGACATCACCTTGGGTGTCAACAATATTTTGATTAAGCACTTTAATAGTCCATTTTTTGACATTTTTCTAACTAAATTTTTTTATTATCATTTCAATAGGCTAAATATCGAAAGTAATCTGGCTGCAGCCTTTGTGTTTTTAATAAAAATGGGTGAATTCAAAGATACTTTATGAATATCAGCATAATATAATACCAGCGTCAGTAAAACAGTGGAATTGTCTTTCAGTGACACATGTTGGTTCAAGCTCAATGAACACACATAATTGAGTATTCATTTGAATACAGGACACGCACACACACAAACATGCTTTTCATTTTCTCTGGGTTTACGCACAATGGGTACCAAGGTTATGGAGGAGGAGGCATTTTGTTCTTCCTTCGCTTGTGTGTGCGCTATCGTTGGTTTCTGCATGTTTTATTCATGTGTCACAGACACTTCGAATCACATACTAATGCGTCCGGCCACATGTACAGAAAGTAGCCTGGGGGCACATAAATACACATACTCACTGTGAATGTCAGTAATGGAATACAAATTGGTACTTATAGAGAGAGAGAGGGGGACACAAGATGGATCGAGATAATTACAACCTAATTGAGAGAGGGTGTGTGTGTTCAACTCACGTGTGTGTATGCCTCAGCAGGTTTAACTGCCTACTGCACCGTACGCAAACATGCCTCAGCTTGCTATCATGTGGAGCTTATTACAGACATGAAAAAGGTGATGAGATATTGATCATTGTCACAATATTCCTTCACTGTGAGGTGTTTGTCAGGTGTGTGTGTGACGGTGTGTTGCTGTTCGTACATGAGGGAGAAAGAGAGATAGAAAAATAGAAACAGACATGCTGTAACAAGCAACGGAGAAGCACAGATGCACAGAATCACATGACTTTGAATGCTTCTGTCTGTGTTTGTGTGGGTGTGTGTTTTAAAGGCTCAGGTGGGGGGAGGGTCAGCATGATAGATGACCTCTGCCGTGCAGTGTGTCTGACATCCTGGACGGTGAAATTGAAAAACTTCAGCATCTCTTTCTCACACTCTGCTGACGGTTTGCAATAAACTGTGGCTGTGGTTCTTTTGTCAGTAAACACTGATTAAAGTCAGCTTTTTCACCTTCAAACTTAGACCAAACCAATAAGGTCTAATCCATGTTCCTCCCCACGTGTTGCTGAGAGAGAGAGCCGGAGATACAGATAATATTTCACTAAAAAAGGCATCTAATACAAAGGAGCATGGCCTAGAAAAACAATGTTAACTGCTGTTTGAACACAAATAATAATTACAGTTCTGTGGAAATTCTGGCAAACAACAAACAGAAGCTGTTGTGTTTCACCGACAACAAGTGAATACTCAATTGGGCAAGGCAGCTCAGTGGCATCGGACTATCTGATACTGCCCTCTGTTGTCAGAATAGGTGAAGTACATGAATTTATGAACATTCCCTTACCCACATACAGCACATTGTGTGTGGGTGCTGTCGTTGGTGTCTGCACTCTTGGTGTACTGATACACCTTTAAAGAATCAAAATGAGAAATGACATGCATAGGGAAATTCTTTTAGTTTAGCAATGAAATCCTGTTTTTCTGCACTTCCTATGACAGGATCATGTCTGTGTGGGTTTTTGTCCACAAAGTACCTGATGCAAGGACAAAATGCAGCAGCTTTGCATATGCAGGGCACTGATAACATAAATCATAATGGTGTTTTATACAGGTTATGTCAAAATAACTTGTCTGGAAATGTTTTGTTAACACATTACATAGACACTAAAGGACAAGAGAATGAGAAAAATACATCTGAATCTTTGTTCCATCGTTATCTTGATGATACATTTTATAATTAGGCTAAATAGCTTCCTGCATATATCTCTTATCTGTCATTAAGTGATGTTTAAAACAATTTTAACAACGTCCTGATAATAGAAGGTATCAAAGTTTTAACTACTACTGTTACTAATTGGCAATCAAATTTTTTTTTAATAAATCAATTCAATGTTTAGTCTGTAAATTGACAGGAAGTAGTCAAAAGAAAAGTCTACTAAAAGTTTCTGGAGTCAAAACTGACTCCTACTTATTCCTTTTTTTATCTCACTGCAGCAGTCCAAATTTAAAAATGCTGAAAGAAGTTTTTTGACAAGTTATGACCACTTATCTCAGAAGCAGGAGTTTCAAGAAAGTGCACCAATCATACGTCATGAGCGCAGTACCTTGCTGACACGGGTTAGGGTGCCGTTGGGTCGATCTGGGCGCTCCTCGTCAGAGAGTCGCCCGCTGCCAAAGCTGTCCATGGAGTGGGAGGAGATGGTGTGACACAGCTCCTCGAAAGAATAGTCCCTGTCCCTGCACTTTTTTATCTCATGAAGCAGTTTGGACAGCTCGCTTGTCACAGCATCATCTGGAGAGAGGAGCAAGAGGGAGAAAAAAGGTAAGAAAATTATCCAAAGTTCTTCAAAGCATGAAAGCATGAAGCATGAGTATGAAACCAAATCGTATCACTGCTGGTATGAAATTCAGAAACAGACTGAACTGTAAACAAGAAGAAAGAGAGAACAAAATAAATGGTTTGAGAAAAACCTCCTCGGTTTCCCTTCTGCACTGCGGATGTGTTCAAAGTTGCTCTAAAGCACATTCTGAGGAGCAAACTGTGCTAATCACTTTTGCTCCCCCTCCGTCTAAGAGTCTCTCAGGTAATTATGGTTTCTGCTGTTAGTCAATGAGAGAGGGGAGTGGATCAGCAGGAGCTCTGCTTGTTGCAATGACATAATCACAACAGAGGGGGCAGCGCTGGACAGGACATATACACAGCTCTTTAGAGAGGCAGTAACTGTTTTCTCCACTGTAAGGAGCTGCTCTCCATGGCTGGATTTACATTGCAATGTTTACCCACATTGTAAATACAAATGTTACTAGTAAATCAAGTTTGAAAATGTACATTTTACCACAAAAAACATACATAAATGCACAAAAATACAAATACATTTTGGATAAGAGGTAAGTTTGGCAGGGTCAGTCTGTTGTATATTTGTTTATGTCTGAGTTGTTGAGGTATTTTAAAACAAATCCCGACCATCATCTAAATTTTGTTTTTGTTTTTTTTGCATGAGTTTATATTGAACTCTACCTCTGGTTATTCGTCCCTGTTTAAAAACTTTTTTCCCACCACTTTGTCTCTTCAGGGTTGAAACATTTTAGGTGAGAAAACAACAAATATGTATTTTTTTTTAGCACCTGTAATCTCAGTGTGAACCTGATTATTATTTTGTGATTGTTACATCCATGGATGTGTGTGTTTACTCACTCTTGTGCCTGAGGGAGGGGGAGGCAGAGGGCGAGGGAACGGAGGTTCGAGGTGCAGGGATGGGACACTTGCGAACAGGTTCCTCTAAGATACTCCTTCTCTCCATCTCGTCCATCATGAATTCTACAGAGACATGGAGAAAACAGGGGGAGATGGGGTAAGAAGATGAGGTGTGACAAGATGAGTAGCAAGAAATCAGGTAAAAGTGAATTATGTTGGGAAGGAAGGCAAGAAAGACACACAGGCCAGAAGGAGAATGTGATGGTGGAGGGATGGATGGTGGGGAGGAGTGGTGATGGGGGGAGCATTTCAGAAGCATTTTACTGGATCAATATAATAGCACGGCCATCAGCATGGTAAGCAGCTTGTGCTGCATTCAATTCGCACTTTTCCACAAACCTCAAATTCACTTCACAGCTTCTGCTAATAGAGCACTCTGCTGTTCATAAATGCAAAAGAGAAGACTTATGTGAGAAAAGAAAAGGGAAGGAAGGAGGGAAAAGGCAGAGGAGGCAGAGGAGAAAAAAGAGGTTCAGGTGTGAGGGAAGAAAATAAGTTTTAAACTATATAAAAAACTTGCTTTAGAGAGGCATGAACAGCCAAAAAGACACAAAAACACTTAAACGGTGAACTCATGTGGCAGATTCCCTGCAGAGTCCTAATGAGGAACCCTATTAATACCAGGGAAGTGTGAGAGGGTGTGTGAGTGTGTGTGTGTATGTTGGCATGCAACTCAATAATTATGATACACAGCCATATTTGCATACAATTATTCAGAATATGGGAAAGTGCATCAGTCAGAAAGGAAGGATTAAAATGCTCTGACAGTTTTATTCCCCTGTGCACAGACTTCGGCAGATTTTTCATAAACAGGAAGACATACAACCTGGTGTCTACCTGTTACAGTTTTACTGCTACGGTGCACTGTAACACACGACCAGTTGCTGCTGGGCAGTAAAAAGTGAACTGTTAATAAATTCGAGCAGTAGGATGAGTCATTCACTGCAAATCAAATGACAATCTATTCATAATTAGGTGTCTGTGGCAACCAGAAAGCCCCTCGGCAGCTACAATTGAGTAAATGACAGGTCTTTTGCTCTTTGTGTGTGTGTGTATGTGTGTGTGTGTGTGTCCGTCCTTTTCTATCTCCTCTACAGCAGGAAATGGCATGCAGCTGATCTATTTACTAAGTCACAGCTGTGTCCTTTTTCTCCTCCCCTCTTTTTCCTCCCCATCACAGACACATTCAGACTTCTATCACGGCTGAAGTTCAAATCTCTCTGTTTTCTGAGATTAAATCTGATGACTGCTTTTCCTCACCAACGTCTACTATCGTATAAATAAAAAAATAAATAAAATAAATCTAGAAGAGTTTGTCTTAAATACCTGAAATCTTTGGTCAGTGTTTAAATGAATAGTTTTAAATATTTATAGTCAGCACAAGGAAAAACATTATTTAATTTTAAGCGCTGAAGATATAAGCAGCAAAATTTCAAGGATGCTAGATAAAAAATTTTGAATCAAAAGAGATTTAACCTATTCATCCCAAATCATCCACAATTTATCAGGCAGTGCAAGCTCATCCTGGTCGGCCAATAAGTACTCAAACCTATAAAATTAACTTTAATTTTTATTGGCACTTTCAAAGCATCCAAAGAAATGTGAAATGTCAAGCTCAATGTTGTTACACTTTTGATTAGTGTTGCTTTAAAGCAACTTAAGTATAACTTAATATTGGTGAGTTGAAACACAGGGTTAGTATGCCTTTCTCTACAGTCATATATATCATTTTTTTCCAACTTCATTGCTCTGTCCCTTGCATCAGAGTTTTTCCTGGTTTAAGATCAGCTTTAGATCTGTGATGTTCTGACTGTGAAAAGCTTTTAACACTCCTGGGATTCAGTCTGTGTTCCCGTCTCTATCCTCACCTCCTAGTTGAGACTAGCTCGCTGTTAATTGGGGCTTTGACATATTCTCCGACTCCAACGTCTCTCCATTTGTGTCTGCCTTTACCTGAATGGCTTTACATCATCTGAATCTATGTGCCTTACACACACCCACAGATTATACAAGGACAGTTAGCAAAGGCCTCCAAGTCACAGCACACAGTGTTCGTATTGAGCCTCGTAATCACGTTGAAACTACACTGTCTCTTGGCACAATACAGTGAATCTTTGGGTTCCCAAAGACTGGAATGGGTTTTAACACAAGGTACAAGAAGACTTCACCTTAAGTCAATTTTAAACTACATTTAAATTTTATAGACTGAGGGATTAATGGAAATATTGAGGAGATAATCAGTGACTCAATCATTAGTAAAAAATTATTTTTGATGGTCTACTCCCATAAAGCTGCTAGTCCACACAGCATGCTTAGAAGCTCAAACACTTTTGAAAACTTTGATGTTTATATCCACATTTGTATTTTCTGACATTTTCAAATTCTGGGAAAAGAAAAATTCACTATCGAGGTGCATAAAAAGACCCTTAATACTTTTCATTCCTTTGTTTTTTACTTTTTGCTCCTGAAATGACCCAATTTTTCTCAAGTGAAATTCATTTAAATTTTAAGAGTGTGTGTGTGTGTATGCGTGTGTGTGTGTGTGTGTGTGTGTGTGTGTGTGTTACCTTGGATAAGAGCAGTGATCTGCTGGGATTTCTGTGCAGGATGTTCTTTCAGGATCTCCAGAGCTGTTCTTCCCTGGCTGTCTCTCAGATTGATCTCAATCCCTAAAACACAAACCATCACACACCCAAAGAAAAAAGACAGTATGAGCACTGACACAAAAATGCAGGACAAAGGTAAAACTTTAACACCAAAAAACATCATAAATCTACTGATCCTTACTCAAAGACACATTGAACTATGAACTAAACCACAGAGTACACACATGTACCTGCACAGACTGAGACCTAGATCCACTGACACACCCACCCAGCCAAAAAAACTTCACCAAACAAAAGACGAATGAGTTGAAGTCACCAAAAGATGAATGTGGGATTTTACTTATTCATGACTCTTTACTAACGGCAAACATGCTTTTCATCAAGGTTTTAAACCAGAGTTTCTGCTGGACAAAGGATACACACTCTCTCAATCACACACACACACAAACATGCACACCTTTACTGTCTGTGCACACACAAACCAAACAGTCTGCAAGAAAAATAAAAACAATTGTTCTACCACTATAAATCCTCATCTCCCTCACTGTAGCCTGCTCAATCCCTTCCTGTGCTCATGGATCCAATTTAACATGAAAAATAAATGTCATTCCAGTCGCTCAGCAGGGCGCCATGAGATGTGAATAAAAGAAAAATGAAAAAGAACTGAGGGAAAGCACATTTGAACCTGATGTAAAGTGCCATTTTTGTCTTTCTTGCCCACTCTGGACTGTTACAGGAGTGTGACAGTCATCTCCATTTCTCATAATAGTGGATTTAATATTGCTTTCCAGTTTAATCTCCCCAAAAAAATCTATGGATTAAATCAACTTTAAACAGTAACTGAACATGCGAGTCAAATAATCCATATAACTGCAAATTGAGCTAATTTGATCTGCTTATTAAAAAAGGTGTGACAAGGCTAAAAGCTCCTGAAAAGGCTTTGATTCCAGACAAGAAATCAATTTCAAGGATAGGAATTAACTCTGTCTAATAGATAACAGGTAAAATAAGAGTGCCAATTTTCATCAGTCAATCTAAAACAAGCCAAATAAACCTCTGATGTACTGAGTATTTATCTCTACATCCTCACATCCTCAGCTGTTTCCCTGTATAGTTAATGACTCAAAATAAATGGCTGGCTGCCTATTCTGCATCCCTACAACACCCCCCCTCCCCCCAACCCACAAACACACACGCTATGTTTGAAGAGTTGTGAAGGGTTAAAGTTCACTGAGTCAGCTCAGTGTTGATCCAGGATGTTAAGAGGATCGAGGCGAAAAGAACATGGCCACCCACAGGAAGTCCTGCAGGAAACAGGAAGTGCTAAAGGAAAGTGGGTGGGGGTTGGCAGCAGTATCAAAGGACAACATGGTTCAGCTTTAATCTGCTCTGTAAATATGGAGGGCAAAAATTTAAAAATGTAGTTTTGGCGCAGTTTTATTTTTTGTTTCCTTTATGTTTCTTAAATCCAACACATATTTTATCGGCTTAAATTTTTTAATTCAGCGGGGAAAAAAAGTCCTTGTGTAATCAACTGATGAACACTCTTGTCCCTTGTTATCACCATTACCTTTAACCTCATTATCAAGTCCAGTGACATCATCAAAATGGGACAAATCCTATCATGCCCTGTGAAACTTCCTCCTCCTGATACAACTGAAAAGCCAAAACCACAACAAAACTAAAAGTTCATGCTTTATAACAGCAGACAGATGCCTGGAGTTCACCTGAGGGCAAATTCAACCCACAACTGGAAAGAAAAATTGGCCCCAGGTTAAAATAAGAAGGGAGACAAGGGAAATGCACACACATACAAGCAAACGCGCACACACAGTTTCTTTTTTTCTTTCAGGATACATTTATAGACGCACCTGAGTGAAGCAGAAGGCGAACTACATCCATCTTCCCAAAGAGGGCTGCCTCATGGAGGGCACTGCCATTCTCAGTCTAAGAGGGAGAGAGAGACACACAGAGTGTGTGTGTGTGTTAATATTACATTGCTTTAACAATTAAAAACAGAGACAAAAATAGACAAAAACAGAGGTGGAGTGGGAGCATGAAAGGCATTACAAAATTAAAAGAGAAAATTAAAAGGGAGAAAAACACTAAAATTTTGATTTGATACAGTTTCTTACTTTCTGACATTTAAACAAAAAAAGATTCAGCGATATTAAAAAAAGTCATACTCCCTCTCTGCAAACAGCATGTGGCCACACCAGTTTCAAACCATTACACAAGCAGCAGGAGCCTGTGTGGAAAAGTTCCTATTTCCTTCAACATACACCGGCACGCATCAGTCTCCACTGCTTTTAATAGGGATATCACAAATCTGATGCAACACATAGAAACTAGCAAGGAGAGGACGCTGGTTAGTGCCTCATCTCGGATCAGCAGTGATGAAAGAGACGATTACTGTGACAACGTACCTTTTAATAGAACAATACTCATGAGCCACAATAAGAAAAAAGAACAGCTCTTTAGTCAATCTGCGTGGGCTGAACTGGAACAAAAACAGCGAGATTAAAAGACACCAGGTGTACAACTTTTACGTGACTATGATTCGGTTTCATACACAACAGTTTCAAAAGAAAAGTTGCCAGTTGGTGTGCTAAGTTTGAGAGCTACAAAGCGCGAAATCAGCTGCTACGCTAACACAGACTTTTTAACATTTATGCCTTCAAAATGTCAGTGTTTATTAATGTGCTTCATCCCTCATAAATCCTAATTTTAAAGTGAGTCTTTGTCAATCTTTAAATTAATTTGGGAGACAGGTATACAAAGGCATTAAACTT
>JAPZDV010000015.1:13332302-13350998 GCA_029814665.1 Acanthurus lineatus
AGCAAGTCATCTGCTTAACAAAAAGGATGGTGTTGCAATCCATGTTATATGGTAATAAAGTCTGAGAAAGTATAATGGCCTACTTTAGTAAATAATGATACATTATGAGATTTGTGCTGTCAAGGTCAAAGGTTGTGACTGGGAGATATAGCTCAAAGGGACATAAATTATATTTATTTTTGGCCCCTTTGGTAGCAATGAAACTTGACACCTCTGCTTTATTGCTCTAAAGGTTTGTGGGACATTATGTTTCCATATGACATATGTCTCCATTACATACTGAACACGCTGCTCTGTACACCTTGCTTGAAGCTAAAATACCCATCAGGGACTCTAAAGACGTGAACTTGAAACACACTCTCATGCATTTATGCATACACATGCTCTCTCTCACACACACACAAACACGCACTCAGCAACATACGAATGCTGAATTCGTCGCATCCTTCACGGTTGACTTCCTGACAACACAGATGAAATCCTGGAGTGAACCAAACTCCGAGCCTTAATGAAGACAAATTACTTGGACGACAGTCAGGTCTGCTGATAGTCGGCTGGGAAATTCAACTCAACGCGACACTGCACCAGATCAACATATTCGTCCTCTGCAGGGAATACTAAACTTACTGTAGCGTTCTGTTTCCTCTGCAATAAAAGTGGCACTGGACAGTTTGCAAAAACCAGACGTTCCAACAGGATGTCCTCAAAAAATCAAAGGTCCAGTTTTTGTTTTTTAAAGGAGAAGATTTTAGGTGCTAAGGTCAAATAAAAAACAGATGCACTATTACATCTGCACTCACTGACTGTATCAAACTCTGGAAGTTTACCAGGGGAAGCAAAGCTTTTACCCACAAATGAGGAGGTGGAAGCACAGGAAATAATCCACCCCCTTTTCCTCACACACACACTACTTGCCCTCCAAAACCTCTACGGTCATCTCTATACCACTTCCTGTCCTGTTTCCCATGGTGATCACGCAGCGATGCCAGGAGGAAACGAGGAAGGCGATTCTCACTCTCTAACAGTTTCCGGGAATTGAAAGGCAGATGACTTTCTGTTTCAGGGCTGCTTGCAGAAATGTTGATACTGGGATGAATGTAAATGCTCAAGTTCACTTAGAAAAGGCAGTCCAGTGTGTTAATGTGTATATGTGTGAGAGAGTGTGTTGATACTAAACTCTCCCTCTATTGTTGGCTACCTGTCCACCTAGCAGCAGGTTCCTCTATAGGGATTTCCCCTCATTATTATGGAAACAGTCAAACGTGGAGAGAGAGAGAGAGAGAGAGAGAGAGAGAGAGAGAGACAGAGAGAGAGAGAGAGAGAGACACTGCAAGTGAAAGGAGAGAGTGTGACTGTGCTGCATCTATAAATTATTCATTCACACTCAGACAGACCTGTATGGCTTGACTCCAATTACTGACCTGTACAATCGCTCTGTCTTTCACACACATGCGCATACACACAAACACAGAGAGCTTTCCACTCCTGACAATTTACAAGCTGGCCATCTGTGAGTCGCCCACAGCATTCACTCTTCACTATCAACAGTATAGCTCCAACATCACAGCCTCAAAGAAAATACTTTAGAGAGGAAGACGGGGTGATATATAAAAAAGGAGTAAGGAGGTGGAAAAAGAACACAACTAAAAAACTGCTGGTTATCCCGGCCCATTGAAACTAGGACAGAAAAGATGCAGTGATTGCACTTCCAGTCCTTATTCATTTGAGATTGCTATCACAGGTTTATCCTTCATAATCACTGAGTATATTTACATGCACACTAATATATGTTCTTAGCCATCATCTTTTAATAGCTTGTGCTGTATTTATAAAAAAAATACCAGTCTGCTGCATTTTGCTTCCTCATATAATGTTCATTAATTAGAGACAACAGCAACAATACAGTTTATTTCCACATTACAAGAGTATGTAAACCATCAATATGTCTTGTTTTACTGACATATATAAACTGGAGTTGAACACTTTGCAGAAAATTATGAGAAATCAGTTAGTCACAGTTTCTATTAGAGCAATCCCCATGCTGTAGTTTTTAGCTAGTAATATAATTAATTTTATTATGTAAATGTAAATACCTAGCTCACAGAACTTTTCCAAACTCTGAAAGTAAAAACTGCCACAAAATGGCTCTTTTTCTAAAACATGATCTTCTGTGCAACATAAAACTGAGATATTTCAAAAAGTTGATCTTAACTTAGTTATGAGTATGCATTAAATGTTTAAATGTTAGTGATGTTAAATAACAGTCCTAACAGAAATGACCATAATAAAAGGTAAGATTGCAGTCATCATCTTACTTAAACTGACCAACAAGTTTAACGCTCAATAGATTTATGTTACAGATTTGTGTTACACCTTTCTGTGTCTGCACTGGAAAAAAAGGGAAGATGTTGCTATTATGTATTATTTTCAGTCAAAAAGAGAGAGAGCAGTGCAGAAGTGAAGGGTAAATTGCAGAGATTTAAGGTATCAAAGGCTTGCAGTTCTCGTCATTACTAGATAGAGAGACAGAATGTAAGAGAAAGAGAGAAGAAAGAAACGAAGATTTGTGTGTACAGAGGAGAGGACGCGGCAAATCAAAGGCATGTAGTGTTCATCTTCGCTAGACACATGGAGCCCGAGGCCAAATCCCTGCAGAGAAACACAGCCCTACTCTTTGGATCAGAGCATGCATGCACATGTATACACACACACACACACTCATACACAGCCTGCAACAAGGACAGAAGGCAGAGAAGATGGGCGCAGTGCCGCTGAGTCATGCGTCTCCTCGCTGTGAGGGCACAGACTCCAAATTCCAATAGGTCAAGTTGTTTCCGTCTTTCCAGAAATGACACACACACAAAAACACAAACACATCTACACCCACCCACCAAATATGTTAATGACAGCTTTAAACATATTCTGGAGAGCAGCACAATGTGACAAAGCATTTTTCTTATCAGATCTGTACTTTTGTAGTCAAACCTTCCGTAGCTTTTAATCGGACAGCAGCAAGTGGCCTTACATGGTTCATGTACTGTACATAAACTGTACTCACATGGCAGCGGAAAGGAAGAGCGTAGCATCTGTTATGCCATATGTCTTTGTAGCAAATGAACATCGACTCAGATTAGATTTTTCCAGTAGAAGTGAACTTATCTTAGATTCATCACCAGTCTGCACGGTGGCAACTGTGCATTTGAATATAAAACATTCAGGGTGAAAAGAGAGATTCTTTGCAGGATTTCTTTGTTCTTATGTTTGTTAAGCAAGCTGTTTTGGTTCCTTGATTCAGATCCAGCAGCTCCCTGAGACTTAAGGCCTGACTGAGACTTGAAAACCTTGAAGACAGTGTTCCTTCAGGGAACTACATGCACTGTAGATGTAGAGATTTTTGATCTGTTTACTGCATTAGAAAGAACTCCTGGAAGTTTGTTTATATCCATACAGAGTGTGAAATTTTCTCCACAGTTTCACTAAATCAAACACTCACATTTCACAACTAACATAATAAAAACTGTACTAAAGCAATCTCTGATTTGAATAGTACAGTAAATGATATTAATGCCATGCTGGTGGTGTGACTCATGAAATGGTAATGTTGCTGTGTCGGCCCACTAATTTGGTCCAGACTTGAGTATCTAAATTACTTAAAAATTTCAATTAAAGTAACAATCTTTCACAATTGTCAAAATCTCAGTCTTTGAGCTCAGTGCTAATGTCTAATGTCTTATTTGTTGAGAATTCCCCTTAAATACCAGCATCATTTACACCAGCTGCTGATCTGTCAGAGCAGAGTAATCTCATGGGTGTACCTTTTCTAACATCACTTGTGTGATCTTGCATCAGCATAAAACCATCTGTAAGCAAATAAATGTTGTGTATTGTGAACATCACATAATCAAATAATCAAATGACTGTTAAAATTGTCTTACGAGACTGATTTACAGAGTGAAGGGCTTTTTTTGTCCTTAACACTGAACTGTTAAGACAAGTGAGCAGAGTCAATAGTTTAGTTTGTCAGAGAAAATCGTCTCAAGAGAAAGAAAACAGTATTGTCGAGAGCAGCAAAGCGAGGCTGCATTTTGACAAGGCTTCACAATAACAAATGGCCCAGACGGTTCGGGACAAAGCTGTGTTTGAATTGCCTGTACAACTCAGAATACACAATAAGACAAAATGCAAATTAAAAAGAGGAGCAGTCCAAACAGCATGACAGGAAGACTGTAAGTGACTCTATATTTCCATTATATTTCCTGACTTGCAGTGTAGGATAATGTGAAGAGCAGGAGAGAAAAGACCATGAACTATCAGGACCTCTCAGGAACACCCTGTCCTCTTCCTCCTCCTCTTCCTCTTGCTTTCTCAATCTTCCAATCAATTATTCATCCCTCTCCACCAACACACCACAGGAGGCTTGCATCACATACACAAGCTCTTTGCTACACACACACAAGAGTGGAGGCAGACACACACAGATTCAAAAGGAGAGTCTGCCAAACATTTATGCCTGTGGTGGATTATATACACAAAAAAAGCTATACCCTCTTTCATTAAAAACACAAGACAGCAGCTTCTAAAATATTCACATTCGGTAGAGATGAGAGGAGGACAAAGATTCAGAGTCACAGAGATTTTGAAAGATTTTCTCGGACAAAGTACAAAAGGATTTCTTTCCAGTCACCTTCTCTTTGCACAGCAGAATCAGATAAAACAAATAAAATGTCAAAGTCAAGTTCCTGTTCTTACTTTGTAAGAACTGACAAAGAGCAACCAAATGTAAATGCGCACATGTATTTTACTTGAAGAAACATTTCAACCCAAAATACTGTATGACACATGATTTATTTTTAAGTTTTAATATTTTGTGTAAAACATTTCTGCAGGACAGAATACTCAAAGGTATTTTAAACATCTTATATTTGTACGACTCACAAGCAAAGCGACTTTTTACAAATACTGACAAGATTACTCACGATAATCCACGAATCTCTATGTGAGCACTTTACCTGGAAACTACTTCCTGCTTAAGTACACCTTCCAGCTGTGCACAAAAAACTGCTGTGGATTAGCATAAGTAACCATGTAAACAGACATTACTAAGAGCTTTGCAAATCCAATTTTTTCAAAGGAAGATGGTTTGCCCTAAGCCACTGAGGCAAATCAAAAAGCAATATGCTTGTTATTTCGTTATCATTTGTCCATAAGGATGCTATAATCTGTGCTCGAGATCTGTTTAAGCCTCAGATGTTCACTAAGGACACTTACAGCTAAAAGCAGTAATTTCTTTAATCTTACCACACAGTTGACATCCATGCCTGCCTCGAGCAGGGTCTGGACAGTGCTGTGGTGTCCGTTGCGTGCAGCCAGGTGAAGCGGAGTGTGTCGGCGAGTGTGGCTCGTCATGAGGTTGGGGTGAGCGCTCACCAACATTTGTACCACCTATTGTGCAAAAGTTTGGGAGAGTTCAGAAAAGGAAAACAATCAAACCCCTATTATCATTGAAAACAGTAAGGCTAAAATAAAATGCTTGATAGGCAGAGCAGCAGTAACTAATGGTGCCTGGGCTCAGTTAAGGGTCTAGTCTGAGTGGAAAAATAATATAAGGTCTGTTTTAAACTATTTGTTTTGTAGTGCCTTGTATTAAAAGACCTGTCAATCACCTTGAGTGTACTAGCAGTTGTTTTTAGCTGTGGTAGTGGAGCTTCCCTACTGTTTGATCATAAAAAGTGCCTTTAATAACTCAGCTCAACAACACGCAGTTCTCCCAAAACATCCCTCTTTAATGTGTGTCTTTGTGCAAGTACTGTATGTGTGTATATAGTAAACTTTTGCCCTGTGTTAAGTTACATCTCCATGCAGCACTACATTCCACCATAGGGATTTCCCTTCATTATCATGCAGGGAGGGAGAGAAAGCGAGAAATACCGCTGCTGTTATAAATTATTCATTCACACGCAGACAAACCTGTATGGCTTGACTGCAATTACTCACTGCTTTAGCAGAGGGAAACGTGCGATAGCATTCGAACATCAGCAGGCATTTGTGGCATACGCCTCTCTGTGTGAATTTGCACTTGTGCCTATGTGTGCTTTGACAGGTTTAAAAAAAAAAAAAAAGAAAAAAGTACAGCTGCAATTCTATAAACGTTAATCTGTTTGCCTGTGAAACTAAAAGTGTTTAAGTAATTTTTCTTTTCTTGGAATATCTATCATACTTAAAATAATCCACATCAAATTCCAGTTTAGAAAACACAATTCTCTCTGTCCTTATGTCTTCTTTGTGGAAATATCTCTTCCAGTTTAATCGTTATAGACTGGTTCATTTCCATTTTAGCAATGTTAACGCCATGAAAAGGCAAAAAATAACATTTCAAAATCGGAGAAATTCCAAGTTAAAAACCACACTCAACTCCTGGCCTTAGGAGTGTAAATCATACACCCTTAGCTTATGGTTTTTTATATATTTTTTGTTCATGAGACTGATGTTTATTCATCTCACTGACCTGCAGCCGCCCATACAGTGCTGCCAGGTCCAGAGGAGTCTCCTGCTGGCTGTTTCTCATGGTGGGGTCGGTCAGCTCCTGAAGCAGCACTGAGACCACTTCAGTGTGTCCATACTGGGCGGCACAGTGAAGCGCTGTTTCCCTCTCATGGTTCTGTAGGAGAATGAATGAAAATACAGACTGTTAGCTGGAAGGGGAAAAAGAAAAGATAAGGAGGATGAGAGGAAAGGTGGGAGTGGATATACAGGGATGATCAAGAGTGGGCAGAGGGGCAATGAAGTAAGGTGAGGAAAAACCAAGAAAGACTGAGGGATGCAGTGAAGGCAGCAGGGAAGGAATAAATTAAAGAAGAAAGGTAGGTGATGGAAGGAAAAAACAAATGAGAAAAAAAGAAAGTTTTAAGAAAATAGGATAAAAAAGAGGAAGATGAGTTGGTGGCAATTAATGGAATAAGAAATGAGGTGGAAAGTAAAAGTAGAGCAAATGTGGGTGAAAGGACTGAGATATAAGCAAAGAGAAGAGGGAGGAGAAGGCTGATTTATGTACCGGAAATCTGATACAAGGTGATATTTAAGATGGAAAGCTACACTCTGTGCAGACATGTCTGCTACACATATGAAGCACAAGTCTCAGGCAATATATCAATCTGCATGTACAAATTCTGCAAGCGTGTCAGATTTGTGAGAGCTGTCGAGGGAAATCTATAGCAACCTGCCTGTGAAAAAGAAGCTATGCTGGAAGCAAAGAGCTTCCCTAAAAACCGTTTGTGCCTTTTGGATCCAACAATTTACCTCATACTCACCAATGGAGTCAATCCGCTTCCACTGAAGTGGATGATAAAAAAAAAAAAATCAAGAAGTAGTTCTCTAGGGGGTTACTGGGATTTAAAGTATTGTTGTACCTCAAATTCATAATTATATAAAAAGGTCTTGAATTAATCGACTTCTAACAATCACATTTACCAGATGTCTCTGAGAGAACTGTGTGGGCTTTAAAGGTTAATTTACACTTGGGAGGCTTTCATGTTTAGAGGAACTTTGGCAATTTTATGGTCCTCTTCAGCATCTGTCAGGACAAGAACACTGTTGGTGTTCCCTAGGGTCCTGCAGCTCAGGGTGAAAACAGCCAATTAATGACTAAGAAACTGTGCAGCGGGACACCCATGAAGGAGAAGGAGACATAATGGATAGCCACACTGTGGGAGAAAAATGAGAAGATAGAGAGAGCACACCTAGGCTTAACATGGATGTTTTTATACATTTGAAAACTGTTAATCTTGAGAGCATGTATTTTAGATTTACCAAGAGGTAGTGGAAGCATGTACGTATGTGTTTAGGCTTCTGCTGAAATCATCTAAAGGGGAGAAGAAAAGTTAAAAAAAGGGCATGCATGTTAGGCTGTGTTGTTGCTGGGGTTTGTCCAAGAGTAAAACCTACATGTTGAGTAACTTATTGAAATTTAACACCATGTGGCGTGACATTGGGAGGGGAAAAATGAGAGGATGAGCAAAAGCAAGGGAAGAGATGAGGACAGGAGAGGTAAAGGGGAGTAGAGGAACTAAAGGAATAATTTAGGGTAAGACAGAGAAGGAATTTGTCCCACAAATTCTGAGACAACCCAAGACATGAATCTTCACTCGTCTCTAACAGACTGCTATGGAGTAAATTATACAGTATATACAGTAACCATAATAAAATATCTATGGCATCTGGTTCCAGTCTATAGTGCTCACGGCAACAGTATAGCATTTTTTTTTGTCTTTTTCAGAGAAATCAGATGAGATGAAAAAGAATTTCAGATAAAATCCATGAAATTGCGTCATACTCCAGATCCCTGAAGTACATTGTCACATTCGCTTTCATCTGTCCTAAACCCGCCAACAAAGATGTATAAAAATTTAAAGTCATAATAAAAAACGAAACTGTAGGATGAGTAGTAGAACTGTTTAAAGCTCACTTTGAATATGTTTTCTTTACATGCTGCAGCAAACCTGCTACATCTCTGATTTGTTTCATTCATGTATGTATATTTGCTGTTGGACACACTGAAAATTATTTTCATCAATAAACCAATCAGATTTTAATATGTAGAATCTGAAGTGGTGATGTCATCATCTTTCTTAACATGCTAGGCAACTTGGATAATTGGTAAAATAGAAAAATTGCCAAAAATTATAAAATACATTTACTCCCAACAAAAAATCATAAGAACACAACATAAGGCTGAATGCACTGTGTGAAATAAAACAGCAATTCATCTGATTATAAAGTTGCATACACTTGCCTTTTCAACACTAATTGACATTTGAAAATATTCTGTTTTATGCTTAAAATTTCAGACATGTCCTTGACATCCACCCACACTCCCCCCCTCCGTTCCTTTATCAAAGTCTCTCACATTTCCTGCCTCGAATGCACCCCTCAAACCTCCATGATAAAATTTAAAAAACACCGTGACCACTCTCTGCTGCTCAGATCTCATCTCATGCCTTTTCTTACTCTTTTTCTCCCCAGAGCCAGAGTCCTCCCTCCCCTTCCTCTCCCTTCTCTTCCTGCTTTCATTTATCCCTCTGAGCAGTGAGTGGGAGAGATGAAGAGATACTATGTGAATAACAAGAGGGAAAGAGCCCCTATATGAAGACACACCAACACGTGATCTATCAGCAAAAACATCACAAATGTGCTTGAGAGCCTTGCCTCCTCCTCAGCCAATCAGATCTGCTTGTTTTCCCCCTGGACTGCACACCCCTCCATTGATGGAAGAGTGGAACCTTCCAAAGCAGGTCTGATTGCAGACCCACTGTACTGTAAGCACAATAATCACACACTCACACACACTGTAATTCACATTCATCACAGTTTACTGCTGTAATTGTTGGGTGCATTATGTTTAATAAACTCCATTTGCTCTGTTCCTGTGTGGATATTCTGCTATATTACTATTTTCAGCTTTCCTTGAGGGATCATTTAGGTTTTATCTTATCTAATCTAGTGTATATACTGTCTTCATCGAAGTGTAATATACTACACCCACATCCCCATTTGCTACCATATTTCTAGATATCTTCCTATCACATCTACTACTACATACGGAGGAAGGAGAACAGATTATCTATTAAAAGGTTAAATGTATTAGCGCCTGGAACAACCCACCACAATCACAGGTATACAAAGTATATACCCAACAAAGTATCCTGATAAATTAAAACAGGGTGAGACTAAGGTACAGCATGACACCAAGCACTTCAGAATGCATTATCACACTCAAAGCTAAAATCATGTGCACTTACTGAAGGAAAGAAAGAGGCTTCAGACTGGTACCACAACATAAAGCATGGTTGATTATGACTGATATGGTTATCAGGAGAGAATACATATGGAGCATGCTGATTGAATACAGTGGCAAACAATTCTTGATTTTTTTTCTTTGAATGAATGCTGTTTATTTATACATTTTTATTTCTTAATCTATTCTTCTACCCCCACTTCTGTATAAAGTGTTTCTGAATCTCTTTAGTAGCACTGAGAACATAAACAACTTGAACCTAGGGTAGTTGTTATTTAGTTTGTCATCTCATGATGACATTCACATAATACAAGCAAACATCCACAGCAGCTACTGAGTGGATCTCTTGGTGAGATTATTTTGTCAACATCTGGTTGTTAATATTTTGATCATGGACGCAGGCAGAGCTAACGAGGCAAGCCAATCACACACATACAAATGCTGAGATAAATCTTAGTATGATAACCACAACGACGGAGATTGCAACTACTGTTGGTCTCGCGGCCGCTGACCGTTCTGTCTCTGCAGCCTTAAACAGACAATAAAGCTTTAGGTAGGTAAATAAAAAATTCCAAGACAGAGAGGGGAGTGACGAATAGATGAACGGAGACACAGAGTGACAGGACAAGGGAGAGACGGAGGAGAAAGAGCGAGAGAAGAGGAGAAAATCTTCCTCCATGTTCTCAGAGGGGGCTATATATTTCCATTAGGCTTACTCTGACAGCTTCCCGATAACATCTAGCACTCCATGTATTGTTGCTGATTGGGCTCTGAGCAACAGCCATCTACTAATGACACATCAACAGGCATGGCAGCACATTATTGACATGCCTATACAAATGGATGTCAGTGCTTTTCCCTCAGCAGCATATGGCACTTATACACAGCTCATAGTCACACATACACAAAAAATGTAATGAAAAGTGCCTGCTTGCTTAGCTGCCTGGCTACTTTCACCAAGACAGCTCTGTTTCTATAGTTTAAGGAGGAATTGTTATTTTTATGATACATCTTTACGACTGTACTCGTGCAGCTACCTCTTTAGTATCTTTTTTAACTGAAGGACATCTACAAACTTGCAAACTTGTAAAATTTCAGTGCATTTATCCGCACACATACATACTCACACACGTGCACACACATCTCCCATGGCAAACACTATCAGTCTTATCTAAATTCATCTCCATGGGACCAAACAAACAGCTGTATCCATGCAAATAGGCGAGCCTTATCAGACAGGCCTCAGCTGAAATGAAACCAGAGTGAATGAAGCGCAGAGGTATTTGTTTGAACATACACCCTGTTAATGCTGATGGACTGATATGCAGGATGAGCTTCGTCTCCGTTACAGGATCTCATAATCCCAGCAACTCAGCCCGCTGCCTAGGGGGAGCTGGGGTAAATGGAGAATGAAAAACACGAGACACACAAGGTTAAACTCTTCTCCTTTCCACTCCTACCTTCTCTAATTAATATGGATCTAAATACTGTTGTGCATATTACTATTAATTATATCAATTATATCAATAGCAAAAAAATAAGATTTTAGCTGCTAGTTGCAGTCTGATTGTGTATTATCTGTGACCTCTCTGTCCATTTCTTAGTGATTATGTTAAATGCGTCATGAATCAAAGCACCGGGTAAAACTATTAAAGTGGTTGCTTTAAATTTTTTTTTCCACAGCAGGATCTATTAAATAGAGACAGCTAATACTAGCAATCATTCCTTTCCTATTTATAAGGCAAAATGAACACAGCCATGAGTGTGAGGGAGTTTCAGCTGGCTCAGAAGTTGCTGACCCAAACATGACCAAGAGAAATCACTCAAGTAATCAGTGCCAATGTTAGCGAGCTAAGTTTCTACTTTCTGAGTGAAAGCTAGTTCACTTAGCTTGCCACTTTCCCTTTCAGAGTTTAACACAAAGTTAAAAAACCTTATCAGAGGTCTTCTAAACTTTTGAACATCATATTAAAACAAACAACAAAAGCACAGTTTATCCTTGGCTAGCACTGTGAGAAAAAAAAATAATTCAACCTGAAAATGTGGAATGTATTAAATCAAAAAGAATTCATCCAATAAAAGAAGTTCAAAGCAATGTCTAAATTAAACAAATTCTGAGAAGCTCCAGGATTTATGCTCTGTAGCTGAAATACCATATTTGACCTCAATATACGGTTAGCAAGGTTAAGATGAATTTCTCCATGGGGCTACTTTAGCAACGTATTTCAGTTTCCTCTTTTATCAACACAAATGAAAAGCCTGAAAATATTTTTCCGTGTCTTTATATAACACCTCAATTAACACGCTCACTTGCAACAATCACTCAGGGCTCTAGTTTGTTTTGATTCATTGCAAGATGAATCAGTTTTCATTTACTGAACTTTAATTAGCAAGCCCACTGCTGATGGAGCATTAGTCTGAGGAAAACACATGACGTAACATTTTTTTTAAAAACAGATTAGTCATAAAAAAACATCCTATGGCTCAGCATGACTGTGTGTGTTTTGGCAGCGTGGCAGTGAGCAATGTTTGAACACAGACTTTCCCAGGGCGCTTTCAAGTGGTAGCATGTGTTCTCACAGAGTTCACATGTTGACCATCAGGAAATATACGGTTTCATGTCCATGTGTGGTAGCAACATGGGTGCATGAAAGGGCATGACGTTATCAAGATTGTGAGATAAATACACAAACGCAAATGCAGAGGGAAATTTGTGGAAATGCACAGCAGGCAAGCGATCCCACGACCTTTTACCTTTGACTTAGTTCACACAGCCTTTAGCCTCCCGGGGGGGCTTTGGTGCACCTGGAGAGAGGCCTGCAGGAAGCATTTCATGCATGCATGTGTCCACACATGTGCACAACACATTGCAACATGCATCACCCTTATAATCTCTCCTGTCATCTCAATGATTTTATGCTGCTGATCTTCTTCCCCTTACTTTGGTAGAACAAAGGGGAGCCAAAGGGGAGGAGGACAAGACAGAGAGAAAAAGTAGTAGTAGTTTAAACCCTCTATCCTTCTGTTGGTGGAAAAGAAAACATTCTTGAAATATATCTGCAGCACAGGGGGACATACTTGACCTAGTCAGTCACCCACACACACAAACACAAAATAACCCTTAAATTGACTGGACCAGAGGCCCTGTGCAGAAGAAGCCCAAAGGTTGTGTGCTGGTTTCCACCCACACACACAATCTTTCACATCCAGTCTTGCTCTGGGCAAGTGCCTTGAGGTAAAATGTGCCATTATTAGTCAGTCAAAATACTCTGCCTGGATACATATTATACTAAGCACGGCTAGTCCAAATCTTTGGAACAAAGCTCTTTTCCTGATTTCATGTCACCTTACCACTTTCAGTCCTATGATGATAAAAGTTGGAGAGAAAACGCGTTTCTTGCATTTAATGCACTGAACTATATCTTACTGAAGTTAAAACAGCATATCCCACTCCCTATAGTATTGTATGCTTAACATTACAGCCAGGCATAGTCCAAAAAGAGGTTTTGAGACTGAAGCCACTGATTCATTTATATCACTATATGACTCAGAACATCCTCCTTTTATCATTTTGTTTTGGCATTATATGTGATACAGCTGCATAAATACGGAACACGGGGAAATTCAGCAGATTTTCGTTTTAAGAAGGTAAGAAGGAGACAAATATAATTCTTTTCAAAACATCAACAGTATGCTTGGTTATTTGTTGTCATCTGCCTTTGCAGAGTTTGTGAGTGAGAGGCTTTTCAGTGGCTGACTCTCAGTTTGGAGAATCCCTGAATGCACTACCAGGAAGAGTTTCTTAAGAGGGTCCTTGTCAAAAAAAAAAGGCCAGGACATTTTTGTCAGGGGACATAGGTGGTTTTGTGAGCTGGAACTATTGACAGTGACTGTATCTATTGAATGCTGACTTGGTCCTATGAAGGCCAAATGAGGACTGTGAAATGTATGCGTACAAAAGGTGTTTGGAAAAGCAATTATAGTAGGTACCTCCTGCCTTGATCTAAGGTACTGATAATGCTGTTTAACAAGGATGCCTATTTCCATTTACTCAAGGGCAGCATACTCATTCCATTAATTTTTTTAAGTCCAGAAAAACCTTCAGTTTACTGTTCTTGGGATGTAGAATGATTAGACTCGGTCACCATCTCTCTCATTATTTTCACTTTAAAACAGGGAACAAACACTGCAGTTCCCTGGGATTCTTTAAAGGAACGTAATGATCTATCACCTGCTGTCTACAAACACATGTCAAAGGGCAAGCTTCTTCCTTTTTATCTAAAAGATGAATGCTTCTGTGTCTACCCCTTTCAAAGGTAAGCTTGCCTTAGAAGTGGCTTTAACAGCGTTACATGGTGTCAGAGCATCACCTTTAACATTACTTGCCCACCGTCCCTGCCGTAGTTTTTCTTTATTATCAACACATAATCAGATGACGGATGCTACAATTATAAACCGCAAGTGTCTGCTCTGTAAAGCAGCAGAGTGGCAGCACAAGAGTAACAGGAGCAGATTTCACTTTTTAAGTGATGAGGGTAAAGAGAGTTAACCATCAAGGCGATGTTGGAAGATATGATGTCAATGCAAAAAGGAAGTGCACACATTTTGCAGTATTTCAGATTTAAACCCAAAGCTATAGGAAACCTGATCATGTTAACAATAAGAAAGGATTTGGTAACCTGGCTGAGAAGTTGGAGTTGTTCACATAGTAGGCTGCGGCTCTTCATCTACAACTCACTGAGGCTGCTCTATTACTTTTTCAAATATTTCAAACTGATACAATGTCAAAACCTTCTTAAAATGACTTTGGACTCTTTTGATTAATTTTTAATAGGCAATAGTGAAAGATGCTGGCCTTGCTGTTATACTGCTTTTCATGACTACTTCATAGAAAGATCACTTGTATTTCTTTAGCTGATTGCCTTTGATGTAACAATAATACAACGTTCTTCATATAATAAGTGTCACTGACCAATATCTCTACTTGTAAAATGTCTGGTGTAATTGATAACACCAGAGTCGTCACAAGTTCACTAACCAGAGAAAAACATTTCTTGCTAAAGTAAGCCTAAATAAACTTCAAATTGTTTTTATGCAGTTATTTTTTTAAAACATAAAGTATTTCCAAGATTCTTAATCGTTAGGCCCAGTGTCAGACATAAAGTCAAGCATCAGTTCCTGAGTCAATCTGAGTGGTAGAGAGAGTGATCACAACAAACAACGCCTCACTACTCAAAACATGCTTTTGGCCCTGCAAGCAGAGTGCAAGTCTTGAGTAAACAAGCTATCTTCTACCATCTATCACTGTCTGTCAGACATTCAAACAGACACGTATAAACATTCGCACACAGTAGGTATAATTATCTTCTATAGTCAGAGGCCTCCACCTTTCTCATAGACACACATGCTCCCACAATAAACAAAACATCTGTGAAAGAGAACTACTGGGACTAATTAGGCAGCAAACAGTGGGCTGGAACTGGTTTACCGCCAACTAATAACTTCCACTAACCTTGAATAATCCTCTATTGGCTGCAGTGTGGAACTGGCCCGCCTACACACTTCCACTCCCTCCCCTTCCATCAATTTCTCTCGTTTTTCTTTATGCTTTCAAGACCTTTCACAGTCATTACAGCTCCTTCCAGCGTCCTCTGACACACTCATGTGGCTATTTGTCACCCCATGTACAAAAGGTGAGCACAAACGTCGCATTTCTCTCTCACGTGTAAGAAAAGAGCAAATATTAAGACAGAGGAGTGTGTCTCTCTGTAATAACCAGCATACATACTCACACACATACACACACTCAACCTCTGACACAAGGAACAGTGTGAGTGGGCAGAGTAATGTTGTTGAGAATGGGGTAATGTGCAGCCAATGGCTTGCTGCTGTAAGTCTGGATGATGGGTGTAAGCATGTTTAGGACTCAGTATATCACCCTGACTGATGCATGCAGGCCTTGCTCACTACTGCAGACAAGACAGACAGTGAAAATATATGGAGCTTAAGCATCATAAACATGCAAACACTCTATAAATCTTACACTCAGATTTATGCCTTCAACTGAGAACAACAGTGCTCTCATATTAACCACGATAACCATAAGACTACTGTGCAAATATGCATCATACAGCCTTACAAATTGCACAGGTATCATCACCTAAAATGAATGATAATTGGTACTTAACCAATGTTTAGCTAAATCAATTGCAGGAAAATATAAACACTGCACCTTTAAGCATGCCAAAGCGCAGCCATGCTGGAATCTGTGTGTCCTTGTGTTATGTGCAACAGTGTAACAGACAGCCAAAGCTTGCTAATGTGAGCATAGCATTTTCACTGGTATTTATTATACAGAAGGAGAGATGAAAACTGTTGATAACAGGGTAGATAAAACCAGTAATTTCCAGCTTGTTGATAAACAAGGCTCAAAGTGAGATACAAAGAGAGATACAAGGAAAGCTGATCAGTGTAATTAGATGATTTAACAAGTAAGTTGTGATGGGAATTTCTTAAAAAGGATCCTCTCCCTTTCATTTCACAGATGTTCATGCACAGAAGTTACTTTTGATCCTAACGAGAAGGAGAAGGCCCATAAGACTGTAATATCAAAGCAGAATAATAAATAGCATAAAAACGTTT
Source organism: Acanthurus lineatus (assembly GCA_029814665.1). Classification (NCBI taxonomy): domain Eukaryota; kingdom Metazoa; phylum Chordata; class Actinopteri; order Acanthuriformes; family Acanthuridae; genus Acanthurus; species Acanthurus lineatus. The sequence continues at coordinate 13,348,735 of JAPZDV010000015.1, forward strand.
CCAAAGGCATATACTACATACATTGTTTTGCTTAATTTATGCATTTAGCAAATAAAATGTATTTTTCTGGCACTGTTTTTTAGTCCACTGTCAACTTCTCAAAAGGTGTGAACACGAGTGTGAACTATTGTCACTCTCTCTGCATCAACTCTGTGATAGACTGGCAACCTGTAGAGGGTGCACTCCACCTTTCACCCAATGTCAGCTGGGATTGGCTCCAGAACACCCCTCAAGCCTCAAGGACAAATAAGTAAAGCTAATGGATAAATGATTTTTTTTCCTTAATTCTCAAGTGTACTTAATGTTAAGACAAGCAGAACTAATGAATTAATATTGTTTAAACCATTATAAAATATATATTTATAAATATGCAACTTTAATTGACACAACAGTATTAGTCTGTCTGCATTGTTAAATTTCTTTGACAGAAAAAATATGCCTTGAGGCTGGTGAGTCTTGCCTCCTATACATAAGCAGTATTAGGGTTTGCTAAAAGTTTATGTAAAAAATAAAATAAAATAATAAACTAAGTATAAACAAGAAAACAGGGATACACCAAACTAACTGGAGTATTTAACAAAATGAACTCGAAAAGTCTAAAAAAAAGTCTAAAAAGTTTGTCACAGGAATATGTCCCTTATAAAGGAAATACGAAAGTGCACACATACATTAACACACATTGACTGTGCACTGTAGTCAGCATCTTAGTCCACTATCTTCTCCATCAGCACCTTTCACAATGTGACTGTCCACGCTGCCTGCACAGCAACCCGCTCAGCTCTACAAATCATTGACGGGGTAGAAAAGAAAATTGCCCATGTTCATTTGCTGACAAACCTCTTCATTTCAGGGGCAAGGGACATCATTTATCACACAAAACAATTAGGCTCTAACAACTCTCAGAGGGAAACGATTTGGCTAATGGTGACAGAGGAAAATGTGCTTATTAGGCAGAGTAAATAACGCTTCAATAACCTGGGGGGTCCATTACTACCTTCAGGATAAGGGATGTTAACACAGATGTCTCAGCCATTAAGAGTTAAGCCAGCACTTCTGATGAAATAAACTTCCTGTGTGCCTTGTACTCACACTGTACTCAAAATGCAGTGCATCAGCAAGCCGTGACATCACGAATATGCTGCAAGCAGAGATGGACAGAAAAAAAGTGAGGGGGGAGAAGAAGGTCATTTTTGCTGATGAGGAATGACAGCAGCGGCAGACTGAATGCTCCCAGGGCTGAAAAGCTCACCCGGCTGTCAGAGAGAGATCACTGGGAACTGTAAAAGATGGCTATGTTGGAGGGAGCAATAAGGAGACGACCTGTGGCAGCACTGGTTTAAATGCCTCAAGAAAAACAACAAGAGAACTCAACTTTAATTTAGCTCATAAGATCTTTCTTATTCTGGAACAGTGGCAGCATATAGAGAGGTTTCTTTAGGCACCGATGATCATTTAACATGCAAGTGGGGGCTAATAGTTTCAAACATGAACAAAAGGTTTATACATGTTTTTATTTGTTTTCATTTTTAGAATGAAGCAAAACACAGACTCTGAGGTGCAGAGGTCCGGACACAGAATTGTAATTAGTGATGCTCTTTCAGTATTCTTTCAGAGGGGTGCCAAAAGTCATGCCAAGAGGCAGAATGCCACAAACATAAGGTCTTAATGGGTCAAAAACGTTGGACGCCTTTAGAAACGGATATATTTTAAACCTGAACCTGACGTGCATTAATCCATTTTTAAAAACTGAAAGACGCAATCTGTCTCTCTGAGAAAAGTCAGAACAAATCCAAACAGATAAAAGGATAACTAACAGCAGCTGATACAAAATGTAGCAGATCCAAACAGATTCTAACAGACGAGAACAACAGCAGAAGTATGAGGCGCTATCAATTAACAAGCAGACAAAATGTAACTGAGCCGCATTAGGCTTCAAGATTTAGTGGCATCTGGGTGAGAGGTTGCAGACTACACCAAACCTCACCTCAACCTCCTCTCCCAACAGTGTAGAAAAAGCCTACAGTGTCACTTGAAAGGCCTTCTCCAGGCTTTGGTTCATTCAAACATGGCAGTTCAACATAATGTACTGAGAGAACAGAAGAGAACCTTCTCCCTCTTTAGTTCTTAAAGGCTTGAATTAAGGTAAGAAAAAAACAACACTTGTTATTTTTTATAATTTATTTTACAGTTACCGTATTTTCCGCACTATAGGGCGCACTGTATTATAAGGCGCACTGTCAATGAATGGTCTATTTTTGAACTTT
>JAPZDV010000015.1:13354853-13384293 GCA_029814665.1 Acanthurus lineatus
GCTCCGTTTGCTGCTCCACGCTGCTCGCTCACTCGCCTCGGCTCAAATTACAACGCGGTGCCGTCACGCGGCGACGTTAAAAAAAAAAGTACCGGTACCAGCCAAGCGCAGTTTAGTACCGTTTTTAATGACTCAGTACCGCGGTACCAATTTAGTACCGGTATACCAAACAAGCCTACCATATACTGTGCGCCATGTTTACCTCTTTTTCGGTTATTCGCCGCACCAGGTGTCATAATTATCACCCTACAAACATGGCGCCTAGTTCTGACCAAGCTTGGAGGTCCGTTGCTAACTTTTCAAGCCTAAATTTAAATCCAAACAAAACTAGTATTCCTCAAAACAGTTCTAACCAATATATAACCTCTGTGCAAAAGCAGACTGGCCCAAGAATTCCCTTGTTGAGCTATATAGAAAGATAAGATAACGTTAGCTCTAATTGCTCTGCTCTCCACTTAACGTTAGCAGTTAGCTAACTGTCTTGGCTAACATTAGCCATTCCCCTAGCTTAGTTTTCAACTGCAACAAACTCTTGTTTTAAGCTCTAAAAACCACGTATACCAAAACGTTACCTGCTCAGCACCAAACAGCAGACACTTTAAGACTAGCTGTTGAGCACATTGGAGCATTTAGCTGCTAAGAGATGGATATTTTTTCCAGGTGTAGGGAGTATGAATGGAGCTTGCCGCTCAGGTGAAAGGTGAATATTAGGCTCATCATTCTGCAGGTGTGCAGGAACTGCTCCAGTTGTTGCTTTGTGTATGAATGAGCAGCTGCTTACTAACAACAGGAAAGGTTAAGATATAAGGTTGTGTTCACATTGTTTCAGCTGCCACTGGATCTTTTTTATCCAAAAGTCTCCTTTTTTACAACAGAGACCTGGCCAACATGTAATATTACACAGTCATTAAAACTGACATATTCACATAAAGCAAAAAACAAAGTGCAAAGGAACTACCGAGAAATACAGAGCAGAGCTTAAGTACTGAAAGCATTTACATTACTCATAAAATACATTTTGTCATCCAACAGCCAAAATAGATAAATTGGATTGTTTATCCTGACTACACAATTTATTTTACATACAAGACATTTCATTATATCAACGTAATAGTTCTGGAAAAAACTCTAAATTAACAAAGTGGTGTATTATGTAATAATTATTGTGTTATGTAATTGTGTAATATTGTACTATTTGTCAAATAGACATAGGCTACCAATAATTTGAAGGTTCCAGCAAAGAGACTTGCTGTGATTCTCTGTTTTATATCATTGAACAGTAAGTCAAATAGGGTTTTTACTGTTGGCTGGATAAAACAAGCAAATTTAGGTGTCACTTTGGGGTCTGGGTCTTATAACACAACAAGTTACATACACGTTTCACCAAATGTCTTTATATTGAACTGCACACCACCTAGATTTATGAGTCATTTAACAAAATATATATATAAAATACACATGTCACCTTACCTGTGTCCATTAAGGGAAGCATGATGTAAAGGTGTGTATCCTGAGCTGTCTGTGCAGTTGACATTTAGGCCCTTCCACATGCTAGAAAAGTAAAACAGAAATACATCAGAGTTAATCCTTAAAGTAAGATACAGTCCACACACCACAGTCACTCACCCATCATCTCTCAGTGTTTAAGAGCCTGTTGTTTGGTAACATGCTTGTTAACAATAGTGCTGGATTGTTGTTTTTTGTTAGATCACTGTCCCACACATTTCCCACACATGTCCCACACTGCTTTCTAGTCAAAAATATAACAAAGAAAATATGACAAAGACAAACATTTACATCATTATTTCATCATTTTCACTTTTACTTCTTCTATCTGCTGCACCTGTTGCATTTTGAACCAGGAAATGAAAAGCTACACCCAGCCAATTAGGATTCACTTCTATGGAAAGGGCCAAATTAGTGACAGGTTGTGAAGGGTACATGTATTTTTTAGAGAAGATGCTCGTTCTGAGCAGTTTGCAGTGATGTGTCTGTTTTAACTGTTTAATATTACTTGCTTAAAGTGTTAAATTGTGGTATTTTTTCTACTGAGTGACAGATAAACACCGTCTGTAAATGAATTGATTTATTAATTGCTGTGTTTCCTATAGAAGTAAGCTTCAGCTTTTAGTATAAAGGGATTGGACTATTTTAAAGAAGATTAAGGAGTCCAGCATTTCTTTCTCCTTCTAACTTGTTTGTTTTCTTATTGAAAGATTTTTGGCTTTTGTTTCCTCAGCTGTTTCTTTACACAAAAGAATTTTACTTTAATGTGTTTGGGTCTCTAGGGGAGGAGTGTAATTTCCCATTTCAGGCTGCAGTTTAAAGATTTGAAGTCCTATTTCATCTCATTGGCAAATGAGGAGAGCCAGTGAGGTCGACTCTTGTACTCCCAAAAAGGCTGAGCATGCAAACAAAACCACACTCAACAGACTTTCATAAGGATAGCCAGGTATGCACATACACACATACAAATTATACACACAGAAACAGACATGCACACACTATTACCCAAACAGAGTCTAGGGTTTTCCCAGGGCTATAATTATATGACCTCTCTTTTTCACATGAACTCCTCCAAGCGCGTCAGAGAGAAGCTCTGACTGAATTCCAGTCTGAGCAGCTCTAGGGCTAAAAAGCTGAATTAAGTAACTTCTATAAGCAAACACACTAGCTTATTTTTTTATTTATGGGCAACTGTACAGAGTGATCTGATATAAAGAGACTGAAAATGCAAATCTGTGACTCAGGGTATTTATGACTGAAACACAAAGTAGATCTATAGAATCTTCAATTATTTTTTACTGATATTTAAGTGTGAATGTCATACATTTTTTTAATATATTTTCACCTCATGTGTGTGTTTTAGGTAAATTAATCTCTAATCTGATACATTTTATTGCCATAAATATGCATCTAGTCACATATCTCATCATGTCTCTCCCTTTTAATATTTCAGTATTTGAGACATGAAGACTTAAATATCAACTCTCAAAGGTTCTTTTCCATATTCCCTTTTTCATGGCCAGTATTTGTTAGAGGGAATAAAGAAAAAAAGAGTGATATTCTCAATCAATATATTGTGATAAATGAATTACACCTTCACCTTTATTTTCCAGTATTCTGTCTTTAGTTTAATTTTCCCTCTTGAGAGACTGGAGCCAAAGCTGCTGACACACAAGTAAGTGTTGTAAAGGTAGCAGAACATTCACCAAATCTGACAGACATTGACACAATGATGAAGGTCAGCGATGCTGTGCATTAAGCGCCTGCACACCAACACACACCTTAACATGAATTAAAAGTGGTATCAAGGGCTGGCTGCAAACACAGAGAGATAGAGAGAGAGCTAGAGAGCGAATGCATTGTACACTGATCAATAGAAAAAGTCTGTTGTGGTGAAGGATGCAGAACATTATGCTGCTGAATTCAATGCTCAAATAAATGATGACTGCAAAACAACCGCGACAAGGTTCATTTCAATCGAGACAGATCCAAGTGTGGTTTTTCAACAAGAACACAGTTGTTTAACATCCTCAAAACAAGAAAAAATATCACAGCAAAAAGTACATAAAGTGACACATGTTCCTTCCTGCAGCACATGTACACACACACATGCAGTATGCTACACACAGAGGGCAGGAGACCACAGCCCAAGCTTGTTTCTATTGGGTCAGCTGACGTCTACAACCCACGAGTGCCTGTGTTTCTATATGTTTGTGCGTGTTCATATCGATCCACTGCTCTGCTGACCCCTTTCAGTGTTGACCTATAGAACCAGCTGGATGGTTTGTTAAAAAGAGCAGATTGACAGGGGATGAGACAACAGGAAGCAGGAAGCCAGAACTGGAGGCAGAAACAGAGACAAGCGGGGAAATTAATGCTGGATTCAGCTCAACTGTCAAGTAAACTTGGATGGGTTTCATTTCCCCAGATTTCCCCAGAAATGCTTCTCAATAACAATGTCTCTTCTCCTTTATTGTGGGGTATTGGCATATGTACCATGTATAAAAACTAAAAAATACACCTCGCGGCATGCTACAGTGGAGAAACAATAGGTTTGATGCTTCTGGAGGTCATTGTGTGATTCAGGAGGAGCAGTGCCTCAGGTGATGTGTTTTCTCTTTGATTAGTTCTTCCTGTCATGCATGGAGCTTGGGGAAATTAAGAAAAGACAGCAAGGAGCGCTACATGAGAAAGATCCAAGGTGCACTGGTTCACAGCAGAAGTTAAACTTGAGCAAACAACAAAGATTAAGCAATTTGAAGCTGTTTGCACACATAAACTCACTCACTCTTTTATCTGATGACAAACCATAAGATAATATTTCATCTGTTTCCAATTTTCAAGGTATTTGCACTCATTTAGATCTTGATACAAGGGAAACTGTGTTGAAAATAAAGAGAATTACCCTTTTATTGGCAGAATTTTGTACTTATTTCAAGGAATAATGAATGCTGGTCATTTTGAGAGCTACAATGGCTTGCTTTTACACCAGAGGGGCTTTACTTAGTGTAGCATCAAGATTGGAAATAATAATAAGAAGAAAATGGCTAGACTGGCTTATTCTAAAGTTAAAGTTTTTACTGGGGAGCTACACTAGTGCTTAAGTTAAATTTTCCTGTCAAAAGTTCTCTTTCTCATTAAACTTATTTCAAGATAGCAGGGGTGGCCATACTTTCAACATAAGTAATGCTATAGCCTTTTAATTTGCTTTGTTATATTATAAAGTAATTGCAAAAAACAATTAAGTTTTGTTAAAATGTTTCATTTCCACTTAGTGTTTTCATTTCAACAAATCACACAAAAGTAAATGTAAATGAATACTTTCTAATATTCCTGTAAGCTGTTTTCCTTATCTGATAGCTGTTCACTGAACAAACTCGACCTTGAACACACACATACACACACCCACATACGTGCACCGATGCTGTTTCTTTCAAACGACCAATCTGTACACCGATTCATTAAAAACTTGCTGCACAAAGGGTCTTTCATGTGAGCAGCGCTCTGCACAGCTCCAAACACAATCCGTCTCTCCCACACCCCCTCAAGCACATCGTATTGAAGCATAAACACAGCAGTCATACCTCGGGATGTTTAACCTTCATAAAAAAAAAACCTGCACAAACAAATATATGTGGCCACTTTGTGAGGGAATGTGAAAACCTTGTTCATAGTGTGCATGAGCCTTATTCTGACAGCCAGAACTGAACAAGGTGTTGTGTTTTCTTTTGCTGTTACATATGTGTTTTGGGTGACACCAACAGTGGGTGTCACTAGTGGGTGCTTTAACACCTAGCCAGCATTTTGTGAGTCGTTCCTTTCAGGAGTGGGAATAAAGAAACAACCAAAAGCAGGATTTAGCAAGATTTCTACAATATATTCGGGGAAAAAAGTTCCATTCATCATTATTTTTTTATCTCTCCGCAACGCTGAATTAAAGAATGAAGGGTAAAAATGAGGGGGTTGATCCATCACAGTGACAGAGAGAGAATCATGACCTAATTCTGCATTTCTATTAGGGTTGGTAATTAGCACGTGCAACAACAAACTGTCACGTACAATCTAATAATTGCAGCCTCAACTACTGTTCTTGTAGATCATGGGAATTCCTGCTGCTCTGTCTGTGGTTACTTTCCATTCCTGATTTTTAAACCAATGATCCATGTCACTGTTTCTATCATGTGTGACAGTAAATGCTGACCACAGCTGCAAACAAGCCTGTGTTACACTTTCAAAATTTCAACTCATTCTTACAAATGAACAATGACAAGTTGATACTTAGCATTTACATTTTTTGTTTATTAATGCTACATTAAAAACCAAAAATATATTTCAATCTCACAGTTCTTATTAATTCCATTTACATTAGCAAAAGATGCTGTATTTCAAGAAAAAGAGAAAAGTTTTTATAACAAACCTGCTGTCTTCTTCCTGTCAAACATCACCAACCGATCAAGAGTTATTACCTATCAGCAGCTATTTTTTTAGAGGAGTTGGTGAAGACCAAAACAGGCAAAATAGAAGAGTGACTCTTCAGTTGTTGTTAACAGTCAAGTTTGTTAATAAGTTGTCCATGGTTTACACAAATGCTTAAGTTACTCTGTCTCTGCTGAAAGTGTAAATACACACACATACATACACATGCACATAATATTCCTACAATAGTTCTTTAATGTTGTGCATGTTATATAGTCCTATAATATTGCATTAATATTCATTGTAGCACAGTGAAACAGTCTATAAGAAATATATTTATCTACTGCAGCTTTTCACTACTATGAGGTAAAAACACACAGACTTTGCCTTTCAGAAAGTTAAACACCCCACAGTGGAGAACAACCAATTTGATCTCAGAGAATCACTTCCTAACAAGACCCATTTTGTTATCACAGCTGTTCATTTCTGCTCTGTCATGTTCCACCTCTAAATTCCCAAACTCAGTTCGGTGCCATATCTCCTTCCCATTGTTTTCTGTGTTTTTTCAGTACAAGCGTAAAGTCAGCCAGCAGAGTTTCAATAGAATTACTGGGCAATTTGAGATCAGATAATGAAGAAGAGGTGCTGCTGCAGGAATGCAGACTCTTGGCGGATTAGTCAAATACGCAGATGGCGTCCTACCTAATTAACCTCAGGAACTGCAGTAAAGGAAAAGTTTCTTTGTCTTTGTGTGTTTGTACAAATACTGTGGCCATACCTCACATTTAAATTAAAGTTTTATAGTGTGTTTTTATATTTGGTGCTCTGACTTGGCCTCTTTCTCAGCGTCATGCAACAATAATCGAGTGTTATTTTGCATCAGGGATTTCTGACTGCGTCTTTAACAGCTAGTTTTTCTCCTCTTCTCCCTTTAACTGTCCTTATCCTGCTCTCTCACTGAGAGCCAACACTCTTTACTAAAAGGTAAAGGGGTCAAACATCATGAAAAGCCTCCCAGCAGGCAGAGCAACGCTGCCCTCTGTTTGAACCCATCTTCAGTTACAGTTGACAGTTTCTCCTTGCCTTTACATCACTTTACTTCAGCACTGCACACCAGGGACTGCACATTCATGATATAACACTGGAAACCAAAAAAGAACAATCTGTCTTGGTTGTATCTTACACAGGTTTTTTAAGCAGTCATAGTGAAGTGCACTTTTGAGTAAGTATTGTCAGTTCAATCTAGACTAGAAGGGCACTCATAGAGCTCAACCCCCTCCAAAGGCCAATAGTTCACTATTTTATGATATGCAAATCTGCAAGCACAACCACTATGTCTTGATATATTTCCAAAAGTGTTAAAGTTATGTCAAAATATGGCTGAGCCTAGCTTAGCTTCTGCATCACCTCTCAGTCATCACTTATGACCCACTAGAGGTGTGTTGTGGTGGCTGTTTTTGCACAAAAAAACCTGCATGTGCTTGTATCTTATTATTGTTTTTATTATTATGTTGCATTTAGGACATTTCTGGACTTCAACCTTAGAAGTTTTGGTTCACAGCTCCCAACCAGTAACCCCATAGGGTGTGAGAGTGAACTAACTAAACTAAGTTGCATTGCTTTTCTATTATTCTCCTCTGCTTTGCCTGGAAGTGCGTATAAAAACCTGCAGGTCTGTGTGTACTTGACATGGGCTTTCCAAACTTACAAACAGGATACTGATATGAGCTTTCAAGCTAAGCAAAATGAAGGTGACAGTCATGTTTGACTGAAAGGGGGTTTCTGCCAGTGAATCCCATTTACAAAAACATAAGGCCAACCTTCAGCAATTTCAAACCTCATTGCTTATTAAAAAAAAGAGCTAAAATTACTCACTTACTCTTTAGAAGTGTCATTTATTATCAGTCGCTCAGAGAGAGGACCTGTAGTGTCTTTCAAGTGGCAAGAAAATTCTCATTTTGGATGCAAACTTCTCAATCCGCATTTCAGAACGAAAGCCTTCATTTGCTGGTTTTCACCATGGTTATTAAAGCTGGCATCACATTGCAGCAAAGTTCAAGCTACATCAAAGCTGAGCATTGTCTTCAAAGGGAAAAGGAAGGAAGGAGTTCAGAAACCCTTTGTAGTCCTGGATACTTTTTAGAGAGCAACTTTTTTTTCTTTTTTTGTGGGAAAGAAAGTTAAGTCGACTGAATCAAACAGTGTGTTGAACTTCACACCTCCTTCTGAGATGAAAACTAAAGGCCTTTCAACAGAAACAGACTACATGACATTAACAACCACAACAACTTCATGGAAAATCAAAAAAGGAAACCAATAAGAGGTGAGACGTGTTTGCCATCAGAGAAGATAACATAGAGGATGTGGACTTCATATCCTGTTTTGTGCAAGAAACAGAAAAGATACCTGCTGATCAAGAGCAGTGTTACACAAGCAGACCCTGATATCACCCACAGGATGACAAATACACACACAAACACTCAGACGCATACATTTTTCTTTAGAGCTGGCCTTTGATGTTTAAACCTTGGCTCAAAGAGAGACAGTTCATCCCCCATGATGCTTTAGGGCATGAAAATTCTGCTATGCACTCTAAAGTCTCGAGCAGGTGTGCACATATGGATAAGATTTATGCAATTGTGTTTGTGAGAGTGTGTGTGCGTGTGTGTGCCATAAGTGAGATCAGCTCAACCAAAGAGAGACAATTATAGTGCAAGGTGTGTGTAAACTCTCAAAAGACCAATTACATTTCTGCAGAGAGAAATGAGAAACAACCTTCCTATCTTCATCCCTGTATTTCAATTTTCCTGTCTCCTCTTTCAAAGCCTTGGTTTCTTCTTATTTGGCACGCTATACAACCAGAAAACAGAAAACAAATGTGCATATATTTGCAGATGTATAGTAAGTGTGAACACTATGCAAATAAAGAGAGAGGTAGAGAAAAGAGGGAAAGCAACCAAATTAAAAATGATCGCAATAACAACAGAATTTATACGCCTATGTACTGTATGACAAGTAATTTTTTACACTAATACTATAAGTGATATATATATATACTATACTATATACTATATATATATAAATCACATTCACTGTTGACATTAAAATCAACAAAAGTAAGCTTTTTTGTTACGATAACAAACAAAGTTATCTAAGAAGCCCTGTTGATGTTTTGACCACTAGGGGCGCTACAGAGTGATATTTCTGAAAGGGGGTGTCCTTGTCTTGCAGATGGTTTACCGTCCTTTTACAGCTGCTGCCAGCAGGCAAATAAGGATGTCAACTAGTTTAAAAATAATTGCAAATAAAAGAGTATGCAAATGTTAATTACATAAGTTCAGTTACAGAGTGACTTCAAAGGACTATTAAAAGGATCAAGTATTGCTTTCCCATTGAGCACATCACATAACAAAAAAGAAAAAAAAGAATTAAGTAACACATCTTAGGTGTCTTCCTGTAATGCAAAAATGCTTTTCAAATAGTTCTCAAAACCAATAAGACTGGCTCTTCTATATAAACAGAAATCTATCAAATACATAAAAATCTTAGTATTCAAATATTCCAAGAAGAAGCACGACAAAAATTAAGTCAAATGTACTCATACATTTGACTTCAATATTATCGGTATTATTAATATTATTCAATATTATCGGTAATATTTACCGATAATACTGACCTTCAATCAATACACATCCCTCATCATATCATTTGTCTATATGACGAGAACAGACACATGCAGTGCATCAGCTTTACACCACAGTAACTTTGCACAGCCTGAGGATTTTCACAGGTTATTCTGTGACCTCCAACATTACAGCAATCTCATTTCCACTTGATATTCCCACGACGCTGTGAAAAAGAAAATCCAGTTCACACCCACACACATCAACAGGCAATCCTGCACTGCCTCCACAGAGAGAGGTGTTTCCCTCGCTCTCCATCTCACTTCCCTCACAGATGTGTCACCCTCTACTGCTTCATTTCTACACCAATTATAGTGACGGATAAATCCGCAGGACAGCAGGGTTGATAGCAGAAAAAGGGATAAAATACTATGATAAAAAGTCCCTCTCACACTGAGTTTGTGACGATATAGCAGCTAAAACTGCTAGATTCAAAAATTTAGAGACACATGAATGTTTCAACGACAGATTTTTAATTTTTTAACGACGCAATATGAGAGTTCACAACTGCAGGAAGTGCGCAGCTATTCTGTCTGTGATCTCGCCCTCCTCATCAGCGTCTGGCAAATCCCTAATTTGCAGAAATCATTCTTATAAAATTGGCTCATATGTTTTTGCAGATTTAGCAAAACAGCAGCTTCCCTCTACAACTTCCTCATTAGCAATTTTGCTCATTAGGATATGCTGTGGTATCCCCTCAGCGTGGGACTCCATCCAACTTGCAAATCAGGTTTATTGCTGCTGGAAAACGTAAACATAAACACCTCAAACAAATTTGCTGAACAGGCAATTTCTGAATGTTTCCCTTTAGTGGACATTTATTCTATTTAACGACCCTCAAAATGTAATTTAATTCTCAGTGAAACATACACAGAAACTGCAGTTTGACTGAGAGTAGATCTATTGTTATTTAATCTTAAATTCAGCTTTCCAGGAAACGCATTAGTTAATTTCTTTGCAAGTTAGATTAGAGAGACTTATATCAGTCTCATATTTGTATTTAAACATGAAGCAACAGTTGTCCAACAGTAAAGAAAGTGCCTACCAGAACCTTTGAAGCTTAACATGTGTCTTAAACACTTAATCCATACAAAACATAAAAATGTTTAAATTTACCATAAACAACATAAACCCTCAGAAAACGGCAAAATTGTCAATTTTACACTTCTGTTTTTGTGTGAGGCAGTTTTTTTTTTAACCTTCTGTTTTTTTTCTCATCGTCTTTGTGCAAGGCTACGTTACAGCTGCGAGCAGAAGCTTCATAATCAGAGTAAAAACATGAAAGTGGAATCACTCTTCTCACTAATTCTCAGCAAAATGTTACTAACATTCTCAAAGTTGAACATTCCTCTAAATTAAAGTTAGACAATAATCATAGTTTGATGACGGTTCTACAACAGTTTGTGAATTACTGCTTTCAAAGTGACTGAGTTAAGAAAACATGGAGAAAAATATAGCACTAAGTCCTTAAATATGCAGAGAGGCTGTTCACTGTATAAATGCATGAAGATAACTATGCAAGGTGTGTGTGTGTATGTGTGTGTGTGATGTGAATATGCAACAAGGCCAGTCAGTCAGTGACAAATGCCCTCTAAGGATCATGCATCAGCTGACACGTTCAACAGGTCAAGAGGCCACCGCTGCCATCACAGGAAGTAATTTATCTTTAGGTCAAACTGACCTCTGGTGTACAACAGAACATGGAGGGTTGCTGTCAGGGCAGTGGGTCAAACTCACACACACACACACACGGACACGGACACACATAATGAGTGACCCCACTCTTTTATCTGCATTCACCAATAATTAAAATAAGACACAAGTAATCGATAGCTGCACAACTCCCCACTGGGATTTAGTGAATCAATTAATGAAGTTTGTATATTGATCATTTGATTGTCCTGAGGTGCTGGACTGAAGAGAGTGAGAGTCTCAGTTTCAGGTCCGCAGCATAATTTCTTAAAAATTAGATAATTCATTCTGTCTTGAATAAATTTTTTCATGCTAATACACTATTAAGAGTTAAGGAAATGCATAATAAAAGCAGCATTAAATTGACTGATTAAGAGAAAGACTAATGCCTACTGTTATTAGTGCACGTCGACACACTCATACACACACTTTATTATGCATTTTCTTGCAATTATACACTCTCAAATAAGAAGAGACATGGTAAAACAGTATAGCATAGTCTGATAACATGTGCTTTTTATTAGAAATGTCACGTTTTATTTATCAATGCAAAAACAAGCCATAATGAAATTATGAAGATGCAGAGCTTGAATGTCCACCGGCTCTTTGGGAAACATTGTACATAGAAACCGAAATGCCCCTGACCTTTGACCTCTGTCATAAGCTGACATGTCACTTGATCAGGATGAAAGGATGTGGGGAGAGTCAGAGGAAGGAAGAAAGACATGAGCAGAAAGAGGAAGGACAGGAAAAGAAAATATATCTCATGTGACAAATTTTTTATCAAGCAGCAGGTCAAAAAACAGAAGAAAACAGAATTAAAAAGAGACAGTTAAACAGCCAGACAAATACTATAAGTATATGCTGTTATTATTGTTGTAGTAGTAGTTGTAAAATCATGCAAGCAAACTATTGAGCATAATTGCTCTATGCAGTGTATTGACAGTGTAAGTCTCAGTTGCAGTGACTGGGCAGCTGCTCAGATATCCCTGGGAATTAAAATTAAAAAGAGACAGGTAAACAGCCAGACAATGCGACCATTTAAAGACAACTGAACCTTCTTTCCACTTAAGCAGAGACAGTTTCATCCGAGCAGTCCATCTTTTTCCAAGTCCTAAACAATCTGGCACTCCTTAAATAGAGATGGAAACATCCCTCCTCTGTCCTGAGTTGACTTGTCATCCTCAGCACGAAACATCTGAATACAGATTCCACATCAAACCAGCAGCTTCTTCTCAGAGGCGAATCAAGGTTTGTAGGGATTTCATAAGAAAAACACCTCTGTGACCTCTAGAGAATTAATTGTTTTTTTCAGAATTTTGGCTGGAAGGTCCAAAGAAACGCTCAGACCCATGAGTCCTCCAGGCTTAATATAAAACCTTTTACTAAAGTTGACTTTTTATTGAAATAGTAAAAGGAGTCCTGATTTAAGCACCCACATGTGAATTACTTCTGAAAAGACCTTTTTTTTCAATTTTGACAAAAAAACCAGCTGGGGAGCTGGGATTTTTTTTTTATTGCCGGTCTTTATAACTAAATGTCTACTTTATCATTGCAGCTAAATTAAACATTTCACATTCTGAACATCTGCAAAACAATGTGCTTTACACAAAGAATGTGTCTTACTTCCACAACACTGACCCATATTAGTTAATTTTAGACACAGTATGGACAGTACGTGTTTGCTGATAAATAAAAAGGAATGACAGCACATAATCACTAAAGACGTGTTCAAGTTTTCTAAAGAAAATAGGAATTTTACAGTACCACTTAAATGTTGAGTAAACTGTGTATTCATCCTTCATTAGAAAAATAATGTCACTCATCCCATTATGTACATTTCTGCAGCTAATTTGGTATAAAACACCTGCAGATGACCATTAACTTTTTATAATTTCCCAGATGAACTTCAACTACTATAGAGTAATGGTCAGGGTTACTATTTGGAATATTGGTCACAGAAATCATAACTACGATTCATTTATCCTTAACATGCATTATGTTTAATAAACAAAGTCCCTTTAAAAAACAAAAGAGAAAAACTTTTTTACAAAAAACAAGAGAAACAGACAGAGAGACAGCGAGACAGAGGGACAGATGGAGGCAGACGACACTGGCTCTGTTCCCTTTAATCAAACTGAAAGAAGCTGAGGTTAAGAAATGGCTGCAGTCTGCTTCACCGCTGCCTCTATTGATTTACACTGCAGCCTCTCCAATCAGTCACAATCTGGAGAGCTACAAACAATCCGTAAGAGCGCATGTGAACTGAGTGTGTGTCTTCCTAAGGCAATTCTGCTCTCAGTAAGTAAGTGACAGAAAGCCTTAAATCTCCACTTAACAACAGCCAGCCAGAAATCCACCAGCAAAGCATCAATTTAGACCTGATCTGTAGCATCACGGATGGGAAACGGTAGCTCTGGGCCTCTTTCTAAGTGGGATAACTAATCCATAGAGGAGACTGAAACCATTGATGCACTTATACTGAAGATCTAGTGAGGAGATCTCCATTGAAGTTATTATGACCGCCAGTTTTGACCTTTCTGACTGGTAGTATCCTGCTAACAATGACAAAGCGAATATGCCCATTAGCAGGTGTCATATCTACCATTTTCCCCATCTTAGTTTACCATGCTGACATTTTAAAATTAACAATAAACATTTAGTGCAGTTGAGACTGATAGGAATGTCGTTAGTCTTGATCCTGGATTTAAGTTTTGTAATTCAGATTTCCACCTGATGGAGTCATTAAAGAAACGTCATAGGATCGACAGTTATCATAATTAATCTTCATGAGTGTTTGCCCCCAAATTCGTGATAACAATTGTTAAAGTATTTCACTCTAAACCACAAATGGCTCCCTCATGTTGTCCCTAGATGAACTCAGGGTAATATCAAAGTCAGTATGATTCACTGTCTAGGAACCATGAATGTCTACATGCATGAAATGTGAGCTGGATAACTCACCATCTTCTATGTTCAGCCAAAAACTTATCAATCATCTCTCGTACAGCAGATAGTTTGGAAATGTAGTAATTTCTTATTCAACGGCTATTGAAAATCGATGTGGGAGCAACAAATCTATGTCTTGTCTTTTGTTATTTTGTGGTTTCTCTTGGCATCCTAAGGATTTGAACCAGTGACCCTCAGAACAAGATTGTTTATTTTTTTATTCACTGACTCCGCCAAAAGCTCCCTGAATAAACAAACTACAGGAACAATTGTGAAATGTGAAAGGCCAGCATCAAACAATCGCTTCTTTCAGGATAATTCAGTTCCACATCTAAGGTCAAAAGAACTTGGCAAAAGCATTTTTCACTAAGCTTATTTTCTTCAAAATACAGAGCAGAGAGTGCAGGGATTTTGCAAGTCAATTCAGGCTAAATATCATCTGGCAACTCATTAGGTTAGTTACAGCCAGGCCAAGTCTATCTTCATTATCCACTCTGCCACGAGGAAATTAGCCATGCAGCCGCAATGGAAATCATGATAAAACGATATCAGTGGGAGAGTCATTATGATGAAAAGCAGGGAAGGCGTTGAAAGCAAAGTGTTTAATTCAGCACAGCTCTCAGAGGTGCACTAAAGAAACAAAGAAACAGCTCGGCTTGGTTGCAATATAAACATTTACATTGCTGTTCAGTGTCCGAGTTACACTTACAAACATTTTCAAACTGTGTCTGAGCTGATTAGAACAAAGCATCTATCCTGTAAAGTTGATGTGTTTGTGTGCGTGTGTGTGTGTGTGTGTGTGTGTGTGTGTGTGTGTGGGTACAGCATCAGGGCAGTAGCAGAGATCCATGGCTATATATGGTCCGACAGAAGGTTTAGGTTTACCCAGAGACTTCTCCATGGTTCAGTCTCTCTAGTTCACTTCTCCAAATTTCTAAACACAAAGCGACTGCTCTTACTGAGCACATGTGAGACATAAATATCAGTAATGTCATCCGGGAGAAAAAAAACTCCCACCCAAACATTTCAAAGACAAGAAACATTTTTATCTGAATCTCACTACTGAAGTTTAGAAAAGAAAAAAAAGAAAAAAGAAAAAAAAAACAGATTTAATTTGCTGGAAAAGTACAAGTCAGGAAATAAATCCTAAGAAGGAAATGAGTCATAAAATGAATAACATTTGGAACATTTTGAAAACGGTGGCTGAATGATAAATGTATAAAAAGAAGGGTCATAAATGAGATTTTCATTCTTCAAAATCTGAGCCAAATGCTCATTTATCTGCACTTCTACAATTCTGTAATTTCATTCCTTTTCTATGATGTTTATACCCACATTGTAAATAGACAAAATCTTGGCTTATAACTTCCTATAATTTCATAACTACTGCTTGGACTGTAATCTTTCAAACTATTTGAGCGAAAAGTGGAAAGTGATTTAAAAAAAGCCTCTTTCACAAAGAGTACTACATATTCGCTCTGAACGATTTTTTTAAAGAATTATGTAAGAAACATCTAAATTTAAGTTAAGTATCTTTAAATCACAGACATTTACAGTAACCATTATGGATCCACACCTGCTTAAATAAAAATCCTGTAAAGAAACAGGCAGGGAAACGACTGCATCTGCACATCTGTCCGCTGTGTCTTTCACCATGGCAACCAACCTGCCATGAAACTGTCCTGGGATGAATTAACTGCAATTGCTACTGTGAGCCAAGGATGTTTCATACTTCATCAGCTGATCTGTTTCTGTTTTTCTACACGTTTCCCGTTATTTTTACGATAAAGAGTGGAGGAATGCAATGTGTTCGTGTTCTGAACAGCTGTGTATCCACATGGCATGCGAGTCTTCCCCCATTTTTTTTCCCTCTGAGAGTGTATTAGGCCTGTCAGCAGGACTGCCGCATCCCATTTAAAGCGCTCAGACCGCAGGATCACACATCTGCTGCTGCAGGATAGAACAGGTAAACACCACTTAAACAGACACTGAAACGCACACCTACTATGTCGGGGGTCAAACCAGATTTGTCAGGATATTCTGGGCATTTGTTCTGAAACAAATGGAGTATCAGTGTGAGAGGAGATAATTATTTCAGTAGAGATAATTGCATACCCATATCACTGCAGCTCTGAGCTGTTTGCATCCAAATTTTGTTGATTTTGGATTATTTAGATATACTGCAGGATTAAACGTTGTTTTTGTTTTTTGGGCTGAGAAAATTCTTCTACATATTAAAAAACACTAGTCTATCCGAAATGCATTCTAATGAAGCCATAAACAGGTTATTTGTTTGAGCCAATGAAATGTTAACCTTTTGGAGATCACTTGAGAACAGTTCGTTAAAAAATGTATAATCGAGCTTAACTTCAAAAAGTGTGTTCAGGTAATTAAATAACTCATACAGATTCTCAGACGTACATATTAAATACATGTTGTCAAAAGCAGGGGAGACTTTTTTTGGGGTTAGAAATAAATGTACTCATAATGAATATTCTAGATACAAACTAATACACCTTCTGTCCAGTTCTTGCACAAAAAATGTCTTACTTTAAGGCACATGTAGTATTTTAGCACACAAATACATTTTATAAAAGCTTTTTTTGGCCTTTTATAAGCTTGTGGGTAAACTGGTGACACAACTCATATTTATCATGCAAACAGTTTACAGCTCGTGAAAAAAAAAGTTCATTCTAAATACTGTAAGTATATGCTGTTATTGTTGTTGTAGTAGTGGTAGTTGTAAAAACATGCAAGCAAACTAATGAGTATAATTGCTCTATGCAGTGTATTGACAGTGTAAGTCTCAGTTGCAGTGACTGGGCAGCTGCTCAGATATCACTGGGCACCGATCCCACTGTTGTGAGTTTGTAGAAAATGATTTGAAGTGTTTGGCCCATTTGCCAAGATGGATCATTTTTTTGACTTTCTTCCAAGAAACACAGAAGTTAATTCCTACTCTTCTAGAAAAGCCCACGAACAAATCATTTGAAGCAGCGTAAACCTGAACTGTGGTTTTTATCTACTTTTATCAGCAGTTCTGAAACTGCAGCAACAGGAAAAAATGTATGCAAAAGTTTACAACATCCTTTAATGTACCAGTATATAAATTTTTTACAGAAGAAGAGTAAGTGAGCTAACATGAGCAGATATTTAACATAAATACCATATCAAAAGATGGATCACAAACTAAAAAAAGAGCACAGCCTCTAATAAACCTGTTTGCTAAATATATTGGAGTTTCTATGACTAAACCCAGTTGTAGCTTTAAAGAAATAGTTTAGAATTTTGGCAAATATACATATCTACTTCTTTCTCAAGAGCTAGAATATTGATACCACTCTCATGTCTATATGATAATAAATAAGAAAGGTTAGCAAACTTAGCTTAGCAGATACACTGGAAACAGAAACAGCTAGCTTGGCTCTGTCTAAAAATAGCACCCACTGTCCACCCACAGGCACCTTAAAAGCCCACTAAGATGTTTTATCTTGTATGTTAATTATCAGTAAAAATAAATCAAGTGTAAAAATGACAAATTGTGGTTTTACAGGAGGTTATTTCCCTTGTCGCTGTTTCCTCATTACTAGACTTCACACTAAGCTAAGATAAACTAAGCTGAGCTAAGCATCTCCTGGCTCATAGTGTATTTTAACAGACAGACATAAGAATGGTATCAATCTTTGTTTAAAAAAAAAAAAAAAAATCTCTTGGCAAGAAAGTGAATATATGTTCATAAAAAGTGTAACTATTTATTTCTTAACTATTAATTTAAATTGATTTTTAAAAAATGTGAGTAAAGGTGCATGTTAAAACAGATTTGGATGCAGAAATTTAAATTGATATTACTACTTATTCATTGCTACTTCACTGATTATAATCAATAAGCCCATTAATACTTCCTAAAAACAGGGGAGCATATGTTTTCTTTGTGCTACAGGAGAATAAAACATTATAACTTACATATATAATTTAAACAAGGCCACAAAATTTATTATTACAGATATTCTCTGCCTCTCATACCCAGTAATGGGGTGAAATGATGTTTGAATGATCCCCAAGGGGAAACTGAACGATCAATAACGGATGTGACTAAAAGTGCATGGCTATATCTATAGGTCAGTGGGTCACTGATGTGTTTTCTGTGTCGAAATATAAGCTTAGTGTAAAATCAGGGCAAAATGTCAATTCCATGTTGCCATTAAATGAATTTGTTTGACATTTCAGGAAATAAATTCAGGCTTTGTTTAATGCCAGGAGCTAGAAAATTAGATTGAAACAACTCTTATGTAAGTAGGGTTGTTATAAAGCTGGAGCCAGAACGGTTAGCTTAGCTTCACATAAGCAATGGAAGTAGAATCCCCTTTTTTTTTTACTTTCTCAAAGGATTAAAACCAACCCACCAGTGTCTCTAAAGGTCACAAATTACACGTAGTTTTTTATGGATTAAAACAGATCCAGAGTGGTTGTTTTACTCCTGTTTCCAGGTTTTGCTCTAAGCTTTCTTTATTCCAGCTGAAAAATATGAGATTGGTAAAAAAGAAATGGGAATATTCCCCAAAATGTTAAACTTGTCTTAGGAATAGTGAAGAAGAAGAAGAAGTGGCTAAAGCTCAGGCAATGCTTTGACAAACCACAGCAATCCCACAATCCTGAGAAATAAACAGAGAGCAGCTACACATGGTTTTTGTCTAATAAAGGGAATCATATTCTTTTCTGCAAATAGGATGAGTCATTTGTTTCCTCTCATATTTTAAGAATTCCCCAGACGAGGTACATATACAGGTTTCAGTTAAAACAAAGGCTCCTTTGAGGACACAGCCCACACTTTTTCTGTCCATCAAGTCACTTTGGTGACTTAAATTGCGACAGCTCATTATTTGAACCTTGTTTCAATGTAAATACCTTTGCGTCCTGCGGATACTGAAAGCGTCTTCCACTGTCAGCTCCTCTGAAATCACTTTCTTGCTCTCCTCATTGGTTGCCGTCTCTAACTTTAAATAAAATTATACATTCACTTTCATGTTTCCTTTCAATCTTGGTTGCTATTCTCGCCCTACTTGCCAATCACAGACACCCAAAAAGAGCACACACATGTATGCACTGCCAACTTGCGTTTGCACACAGCTGCATGCAATTACCCACCACAAGAAGGTATTTAAAATACGAGACTCTGGCCCGTGTTATTTATCAGATCTATCAAAATAGCTCTTGCATGAATGTCAAGAAACCTATGTGTGTGTATGTGTGTGTGTGTGTACAAGTGTTTACAGAGAGCAACATCCTGCTTACGATGGGAGGGTTGAAAGCTGTCTAAGTTTAGCAAAAGAACAACTTGTTTCCTTGCTTATCTACATCAATCTCTCACCATGTCATACCTGAAACTGTACATGTGTATAATGTTTCATGTTATTCAGAACAGATGGACTCACAGATAAAAGCTGAAACACAGGAACAAGCTTCTGCTTTTTCCATGGTTTATGTAAACGCTGTGAAGTAACAATAGATGCACTTTATAAATTATTATTTGTAAGTTTATCAAAAATTCCAGAGTTGTATTAATGAAATAATGACATTTTTCTGAGGTGAATTACACTCAGTAAAGTCAACTTTTGATTTCAAGTCCATAAAGGCAGAAGAAATACAAAAAAATAATCCCATTAAATTGATTCAGTCACACAAGTTGAGTGAAACTGCTCCAAAATCCTGTCTGGCTTTTTATTTGAATGATTAATATACATCATTTACTTCATTTTACTTATTTTATTCAATTGTAATTGTATTCTGTTTCATTAATCTGATTTTTTTTAACTAGCGTTTTCATGTTGTCTATTTTTTTTCTAGTTTTAAGGCCAGCTTTTATTTTAATTTATATTATGATTATTTAAACTTTTTCATATAAGTTTTACTGTCACCATTTTATCCTTGCTTTGCCTTTTTATCAATTTCTCCAGTGTTTAAATTTATTTCACTCTTATTGTGTACACCTGGTCTGTCTCATTACTGGTGTATCAGTCATCCGCGAAACACAGCTGCACTAATGTGTGTGATAGGTGCTGTACAAAAAAAAAAAACATTTTATTGACTGATTAAAAAATGAGAGCTCCCAACAGAGAATTGACAAGGGAGAAGTTCATTCAATCTAAAAGGTTATTGCATTCGAGGCAATTAATTTATCCCAATTATGCCATCAGTGAATAAACACCCAGTGCCTTTAAGGGCTTTCAGTCTCTGTAGCACAGAGGCTGTTTGTAGCGCGCCATCATCCAAACAAACCATTTGAAGAGCAAACATGTACAGCACACGATAGGGGTGTGCTGAGGTATGTTGCGGTTTCTTTCTCCTATTGGGAAAAAGCTCTCTTCTCTGCACTTTGTTCCAGATAACACAGACACATAAAGGTAGAAACATCAGTGAATCTCCACTGCACCTCAGGCCTTTCCCCCTGGTGATAACTGGAGCTGAAAATACAAAGGGTCCTCAAACACAACAAGCTGACTCTGTTGTTGACCAGCCTGTTATAACAGATATAACAGTCATCTTTCTGTTAAGGCTGAGATCATAACATTCATATGTGTTTGCAGCTGTTGTTTTATGCATTTATCACATCTTGCTATCATGAATTCATTAAAAATGGCTTCAGTTTGGTCAGAAGAGAAAATCTGATTTTTAATTGGTGGCAAGAAAAGACAAAACATCCAACCAATGCTTGCATTTTTTCATTTGCTACCTGTGTATTGCAGGTTAGATGTTTGAGCACATCTGAGGGTAAGAAAGGCTAAATTTAGGGAGCAGAGATGAATGAATTCATATTTCAAAGGTCTGAGCAGACCAAATTTAACTGCCACCACGATTTTTCCTTCCTATCTGATATTTGCAGAACATGTAACCCTGTTGTCTTCCTCTGAACTGTAAAAACTTCCACACAGGCAACGACATGTTCGACTTTCTGTTCTTCTTCTTGTTTTACTTCTGTGTGATCAATGGTGGATCACAAACCCTCTTTAACAGCTCTATTTATTTCATTATAACAATACTACCGATATTGAAATAATCATCATAATATAAAATGCTATTCTTTTCCATTACCTGCTGATAATTAAACTGCATTTATGTATATTTTGCATCCCTAAATCACAGTACATGATACATCTTTTTACCTTGTCTGTGGGAAACCATGTGAATAGTGTTTGGTACCAAAAAGAAAAGTGGCTTTTCTGAACCAAACTCACAGTTTAAAAGGAAAAAAAACGGGGGAACTACAGTGAGTACTGAGCCACAGGTGTGCTGTGGAAGACACTCATTTTGTGACTGAATAGTTCTCATATGCAGTTTTCTACGGTTTTATTTCATGGAGTTGTACCTGCAAATGCATAAAACTGACTGACTGCTGAGTACAGAGAAAACAAATGTCTCTGCCCTGATTCACACAGAGCTTCTTGTGATCCCACAATCACTCTCTCAGGCACAATGGTGGAACAGAGCTGGCTGTAATTTAGAGTGTGCGGGGGTCGTTTAAAGTGAAAAACAAGGATGCAGTACAGTCATAATGATCACTTCTCAGTCTAGTACAAGCACACGCACGGCGATGAGGGCATGCACAGACGTAAACACACACTGACGCACACACAGGACGCACAGTCTGCCTGCTCCATCATTACAAATCCCGTCACTAACAGCCTCTGAAAAAAGGGGCAGACAAACAAATGTCTATTACAGGCCGACACATTAATCTATGGCCAGACACAGTTTGACACAGTGTGAGCACGCTGTGTTATTATATATGCAAACAGCACTGCACCTTTTACATATCCTATAAATACATGGCAGGCCAAGACCATAAAGGCTGCTGCAGAAGCACTGATATGTATCCAGTTAAACACTTATCATCCAGAGCTCGTAAACAACAGATTTAACCATCTAAGTGGGTCAACTCTACAGTTATTAAGAACACAACAAGGCTATGTGATAACAGCAATGTGCATAAAAACCAAGGTATGCTGTAAATCCGTCAGTGACACACAAAACCGACATTAGGCACTGAGAGTGTGTGTCTACTCAGACGTTATGTAAGAGAGAAGAGGGGAAAAAGACAGAAAGCAAAATAGGGTCATATTCCTTTATGAATTAAGCCATTATCAGTCCCCATGCTTGAGTAAATCTTGTTAAGGGGAGAGGTGTTCAGGGCCAAAAAGGTATTTATGAAGCACTTTGAATCAAAGAGACACGGCCGTGTGTGACTGCTGTGTTAAATGCACTCTTGTGGGTAAGAGATTTTCTAAATGCTCCTAAGGAGATCACAAAGCACCCACAAACACAGGCCCAGAGAGCAAAATCTACCATGTTTGAGAGGAAAACCCCAAGAAACTTTTCAAACAGTTTCAGGAATCCAAGACAAATTTCCTGCCAATTTCCATCCATCTGTCACTCGTTCATCTTTGTCTCTATCTTTCTGCCTCTTTTTCAAACATACAGACTCTACTGCATCATGGGAAATGCCCACTTGGCCATGGTTAGCGGAGAGGAGGGCAGTGTGGGAAACTCCCACACTGATACTAATCTGAAATGAGGTGCGTCCACAGTCACTGCAATAATGCAAGTTTAACAAAAAGCTGAACCACATTTTGACACTGATCAACAAACAGAAACCCTCCACCTGGTCTGGCTTCACTGCATGTCATTTTTTTCTTCTTTAAATTGAAAGTAATTCAGTAAACCCATGCTCAATGTTCCTTTAAACTCATATTTATCAGTAAGAACTTGAGTGACAGCTGTTTGAATAAATTAAAATGGACAATCACTGCTTTTTTGACTGGATTCAGAAACATTGCTGCAAGCAAAGTGTTTCAACTTAATCTGACAATCTAATCACTAGGATGCATGTTTGCTTTGGGCCAAGCTTATTGCTAATGATGGCAGCATCCCATCACTTGCAACTTGCAGATACATTTTCAAACTCTCCAGAGCTCTTAGTAGATCACAGGTAAAGACTCTGTGTCACAAGTTAAGAGGTGAAAATGAGTCAGAGGAAATGACCAAGTGTGGCATTTTTTACTATTAATGATAATAACCATTTTGATGACAACTTCCTTGAGGTTCAGGGTGCCAGATACTACCAAGAAAGAATTCATATGCTCCACGACTGCTGAATTAAGTATGCTTAAATGTCAGGCCATGAACTTTGTAATTACTCTCTCCACTATTATGCTACTGAGGCCCCTCAAATCAATCGCATTTAAAGGTCTGTATTACAAAATATTAAAATAAAATAAAAATATTAAACCTAAATCTCTAATCTAAAATATTTACAAAACAGCTGGAGATCGAAATAAGTGCATTATCAAAAAATCTGATACAGTTTCAATGATAAATTGCTGTTAAAAATAGCAATAATTTCACAGTAGAGTCTTTGTTTTGTTCTGCTTCACACCATTTTAGGCAAAGATCTTTAGAAAACCTGATACAAAATGAAGCCAAATAAATCATCAATCTGCAGAAAGTTGTTTGTGGTTTGCTCTGATTAGTTTTGCTTCACGGGGCTGCACTGAGACTCTCTCTCCTGTCATGTGGTTGTGTTTATGCCTGTAGGAATGCTGCAAATCACATAAACAGGCTAATTTTAGCATGAATATGCCAGCAGACAAAGGTCCATTTGAGTCACCCACTGACCCGGCTCTACCCTTCGTCCCTCCTTGATTACAACACGCTCTCCTCTCCTCATTTAAAGTTAATGGGTATCCACAGTGTCTCTCCCCAAAGTGCAAAATAACAGTTAAAACAAGCTATTTTTTCAGTCTGGTTCAACTTCAACTGAGATTTTTAGTTGGCAATAAAGTTAAATAATGCAAAAAAAAGCTGTATTAATACCTGTCTTTTTCTGCTGCAGCTGCAATACCCCAATCACCTCACAGGGATCCTAAAGTCTCATAACTTCTGCTAATTTGTAAAACTGAGGGTTTTTTTTTTTTTAACATGCTTTGACATAACAAATCTTTGTCACTAATTGTACCTAATAAATTCAGATTTGTTCAGTTTTTTGTGACAAGGATAAGCTGCTCAGCAGCTGCAGTGTGAGCTGAGCTGTAGATTAAAATTCCCAAAGTCTCATACGATCAAACGACAATGGTTGTCTAACGGTTAGTCATTGTGATTCTTGTCGTCGAGCAGGTCTATCTGCAGCTCTCGGTGTGTATGTGTGTGTGTTTGTGTGTATCCGCCTGGCGTGGGGATTTCCCTCCATCTTTCTTTCTCTCTATGATCCTTCCTCTGTACCTCCAGCTCATAACTACCCTCTTTACACTTCCCCTCTCATTTATCTCCCACCATCACCCTCTCTTTGGGTTTGCTGTGCCGCCCTGCAGGCTCTCCAACGCTCCTTCACACACTCTCTTCTCTCGCTACCCTTTTCTAACTAACAACAGAGGTACAGAAACAGTGAGATAGATTTCCTGGGAAGACTTCCCTTCTTAGCTCAAAGACAGAGCCAGCACACACACACACACAGGAGCACACAAACCTCTCTCACACACACAGGGAGCCTCATGAAAAATGCATGCACACATGGATAGCTCGGTACTGTACTTTACAGAGCACATACTGTATGACCTAATTCATATGCAAGCACAGGAGCAAACCAAGAAGGAGGAATAGTTCATCTCTACAGTGGATTGAGCTCTATCCAAAAGGGAAGCATTTGCACTTGCAATTTGAGTGAAAAGCACAGATCTGTGATGGGAATATGTGTCTTCTCTGGCTTCAGAGCACTTGTTTGCATAGCTGCAGCCCACAAATCCATATTAGCGATTGATGTGAGGCTGCTAAGCCAAATACACCTAAGCAACAAACATGATCAATCAGAGCCTTGGCTACAAATCCTCTGCAAGCAGCACTCTCACACACTCTGACTCTGTGACAGTTGTTGTTTGGTCTGCAAAGTCTGCAAAGTGGCCAGTCCGGGTTTACTGTCTCGGTCCACTAAATCAGGTCACTATCAGGTTAACAGCATGGGTCAGAGCTGTCACAGCAGTGGTGTAAATTAGATAATGGCAAGTACAGAAAGGCCACCAACAATGGTTTTTGTTTCTGGTGCAGCTGTGTGATGCATCATAAGGTGGTTACTGGAGCTGAAATTGGGCAACCTCAGTCCCTGCAAAGCTGCTGGCAAGCCTATTATCTGAACAGGATTTGGTCATTCAGGAGAACATTCACCTTAATCAGCCACAAATTCAACTTGCAACCTTCCAGTCACAGGCAGCTTAGCTGGAAGATCATGGTTCATTGTTTTTTTCTTAGACCAATTACTCTTCCTTGCACAAAAAAAATGTTTTTAAGTTGCTCCAGTGTTGAGAATGACTCAGTTAGGAACATCTGTCCAATCTCTTTATTTCTAAGCTCTCATTAGAAAGAAAAAGAAAGAAACTCCCCACAAAGAAATACATTAGAGCATCTTCCCTGCATTTGGAATGGCTTTGGTGGGGCCAACTTTTACAAACTCTTGCTAATATTTTTGTTTTGACATCATGCACATGATTAAGAATGAGGTAATCACAGACGTTACCTCAGCCAGAGTGGGAACAAGTTTACAGAATCTTTACTGAACAGACCAACAAAAAATATCTTTCTTTGTATTTTAATATGGGAGATTGATTCACATATCATATCATTATAAAGCAATGTACTCTGCAAATTGGCAACCTAATAAAAATAGCTCCATGTTGCATTTTAGGACACAACCCTAAGTTTGGAAAATGCTGTTCTAGGAATGAAGGCCAAACTGGACACCTCTGCATCTGAAGGAGTTTTCCCTCTCCAGCTAATAAAACAACAGTTCATTTATTCTTATGCACATAAAAAACTCTATTTCCTGCTGCAAGTTGACACAAATCACAGAAGTTTACAGTACCCAGGGTCATAAAACAGCATAAAATTTGCTGCCAGGAATAAAAATTGGAAAGAAAAATGGGTAGAAAATGAAGAGGACGATTATGGCACACATTAGCCTGAATAAATCAAAAAACTAAACACTGCAACTGCAGTATTTTTCTAATTTGATTTTTGCATTATTGATTTTTCTCTTCCAATTTCCAACTGTTTACCTCCTGCCTGTTTGTTTAAGAGACTGCGAATCAGCACATAATAATCAGATTTAATAGCATCTTAAATCTTAATTACAGTAAATGGCACAGGCAGTGAGCCAAATGTTTTAAGCATTTACGCTGGCGGGCAACTCCATCAAATGTTGAGTCAGCGTGTAATGGTTTCGAGAACTGGCGAGTTTGCAGCACAGCAGCTGATGCAGGACATCCAGTTGTGATGACATGAACGTAGCCGTGTTGGGATTCAAGACACATGCTGAGTCAAAACTTGCACACACACTGTGTAAACAGCTCTGACCTTAGTGCATTAAGTGCTCAGTATAATTTGGCCCTGACATAGACAAACCCACTTAAGTGTGTCATGTCCAAGGAAGGTCTGTATGGTATTAGGTTTGTTCTCGATATCATATGATATCCTTCCATCTGCTGCACATTGCTCTGCGGCAAACCCTCACAGCACATGCTGGATTCCTCTTGGCTTACAGTATAAAGTAAAAAGGGCTGGAAATGTGGAATGTATAGCCTTGAGCGAATGTGAGTGGGTGCAGAGATGTCTGAGAAAATGTCTGTGCATTAGAGAGAGCTACAGGGTTTGAGTGGCTCGGTTTTACAGCTCTGGGCTGCATTGTGTGACCAGTGGACATACACAGTTGCATACATAAAGACACACACAAATACATAAACATACACAAAAACTGCTGTGTCACCATCCCAAGTGTGCAGGCTTATGCAATTCAACACCTGGATGCAGTAAAAAGTATCCATCCCTGAATTCACACAGACACAAACAAGAAAAAATGTCTTCAGATTCCCCAGTTATCACATTTCACATCTTACTCTCAGCAACATGAGTTCATGTTGTTCATCATTTCTCCTAAAAATAGTCTTTCTCTTGCAACTCCTTAATGTTAAGGACAGAGTTCTGTTGTAGAAAAGTACAGTATTGATTCTTGCAACTTTATCTCCTCTGCCGTTTGGACACATCAAGACTAAAAGTCTATAGACATGCTAGCGGCCATGTGAGGCTCGATAACTCATTTAACAGCAGAAAACTTAACTGCTGGACAGGCAAAAAAAGGACACACTGTTATAACACTATTATAACAACCTAATTATCATTCATGAAAAATATTTGGAAGTATGAGTATGAGTATGGCCTCTTAGCAAAAACCTTTTTTATTTTTCAGTGTGGTCTACTGCGATTATATAATGCACTTGATATCTCTACTTGAGCAAAGATTGTTAAAAACTACATTCTCCTGCTGTTGGAGGAAATTAATTTTACCTTTTCAAAACATGAAACAATACATCAACGACCCTCTTTTGAAAGAATTCCATCTGTAGAAGAAATGAATGATCATGGTGATTAGAGTCAGAAAGCAGGGATGGGATTAGTTGAAACTGATAAAAATCTAAAATACCCAATATTATCTTTAAATCTTACAGTTCACCTCAGGCTAATGATAACTTGGTCATCATTTTTAGTGCTACCTTTAGATGAACTAGAGGTCAAGCTGGACAAACTTTGTGACCTCTTGGCAGCACAGTTCAAAATCAGGGGATCACCAAACTCTTTAGGTCTAATTCTCTGGGGACCATGAATGTCTCTATTAAGTCTGGAGTCTAAAGCCTTCCACCAAAGGACCAACACTGCCGTCCCCCGAAAGACACAAACACACCACGCACGCAGCAAAGCATACAAAGCCCGGGTGTTCTGTTCTATATTGGGCCTCTGAATCAGCAGCAAAACATCCTCGGGACAGCACACACACACAAACACCCCTCTCCCTTTTCTCAGACACACACACACACTCTGTGTCGCCCTATTCCTCTGACCCCTCAGTTTACCACCAGTGGTTGTCTTGGAGACACAGAAAAGACAGAACAGCCTGTCCAGTTTGCCTGGTTTAGATCGGCCAAGAAATCGCAGCTGACGCCAGAGACCTTTCCCCCAAAAAGAATGACATACACACAAAACACTCAGCCACACACACACACACAATCATGAAGGTACGAATGCTTGCTCATTCACAGGCCTTCTCGCTCACACACTCAGATGACCTGGAATATGTGACTCAGCAAGACCCACAGGGACGCTAAGCAGCGAGGATGGATGGTATCACTTACAAATTTTATACACTGCAAAAAATGTGGTTCAAATCG
This sequence comes from Acanthurus lineatus, assembly GCA_029814665.1. Lineage (NCBI taxonomy): Eukaryota > Metazoa > Chordata > Actinopteri > Acanthuriformes > Acanthuridae > Acanthurus > Acanthurus lineatus. The sequence continues at coordinate 13,383,358 of JAPZDV010000015.1, forward strand.
AACAAGAGGTCTTATTTTTTAACACAGTTTAGTTTCATTAAGACATCTGAAAGGGCCTCCCTGTGTTAAAGTGATCTTTCTACAAGAGACACAGTTTAGCATTCAACAGGCATGCTAGCAGCTCTGTGAGGCTTTACTTTGTCTTAGTGGTGCTTTGTGCTAAATTCTAACATTAAAGTGCTATCATACTAACATGTTTTAAATGACAATGCTATGTAGGGATGTTAACATGCTTTTCTTAGAGCCATGCTGGTATCTTGGCTAACAAAATTAAAAATAAGGTTAAAATTAACACTTTTTGAGTGAGTGCAGTGAGTGTGCAAAAACAAAAGTCCTCCTGTTCCAGCAGTTCTTACTACTGACATCAGCAGTTTTGTCGAATAAATCCCTCAAAATGTGAATGTTTAATAGGATAAGACTGAAGGTTCTGGGTGATGGTGGGCTGTGACTCTGTCAAACTGGTGGCTTGTGCTGCACTCCTCTCTCTCTCTGGCTTTTCTCGTATCATTTTACTTCTCCTCCTTCTTTCTTTCTGCTACTTTTCTGTTCAGCCTTCCATGAACATCCTGCATGCTAACTAACCGGCTCCGAGCGGCAACCAAGCATTCACTGAGCAGGCAAACATTTATCGATCCTGCAATCATCGGGCCGGGGTACACGTTTTGTAATTTAATAGAGGCTGTGTGGCTGATGCAGTGTGTGTATGAGTGTGTGTTTGTGTGTACGCCTGAGAAAGAGAGAGAGAGCGCTGTGAAGACCCCTCGGCGTTCTGCTGCCCTCCCCTGCTTCTTGTTGACAGGGATAGCTATTATCACAACCAGGCAGATGTGTGAGGGCCACGGATGACAAAGTGACAGGGAGCGAGAAGGCGGGTGAGACCGAGAGTAATGCAGAGGAACAAACCGAGGCAGCCAGATAGGAGTCAAATAAATATAT
>JAPZDV010000015.1:13394510-13490708 GCA_029814665.1 Acanthurus lineatus
ACACACACACACACACACACACACACACACACACACACACACACACACACACACACACACACACAAACACACACACAGACACACACAGGCAAGGCATATTGACAAAATGTCAGACTCAGTTGTCTGACACATTTCAGGAGGCCATCTCCTGTAGTTAATGGGACCACACACACACAGTCACACACACTATGAGCCAAAAACAACACAATATATTACAGAGTCTATACTGTTTCAAACACCGGGATTTTCTATCATGTCAATGAAGCTCCTGGGAATTGGAATTTAAATCTACTACAGGAACGAGGGACAAAAATAGACGGAGAGTGAAAGAAACAGAATGGAAGAGCTGCAGAGGATGCCTGGTAGAAAATCCATAGCCTGCCTGTTATCTGGACGATAATTGGTTTTCCCCTCTACCCCCCTCCACCCCTCTCGCATCCTTCCTCTTCCTGCTCCTCCTCCTCATCCCTCCTACCTCGCCTGCTACCCCTATCTCGATCCTCCACCCCTACATCTCTCTTTCTCCCTATACACACACACTCACAAATGCACACACATATCCATGTAGGTAACAAAAAGCACAGCAGGAGCTCGCTGCAAATTCTACGTCCAGTGTGTCACATTTTGCATTTTTGGACCTGAAAGTCTCACAAAACAATGAGCTGATGACAAAGTGGAGAAAGCTTTGTGTTAACTATTACCCCACACTGTTGAACCAGACACACAAACATGTATACCATAACAAAGACATTGCACATGCACACAAACAGGCACACGCATATATGATTAGCGTGAAGTGTGTAATCAGTGAATGGCCTGATTAGCGGGTTAGACTACAGTGAAAGACAAAGAGATTCATTTACTCATCCACTTCAAAAAAAAAAAAAGGAGAGAAAAAAATCGAGGGGCTGTGGGGGTGGAGACACAGGGGAGAAGCTATAAAAATCATTTTGGCTGTGCCGAGATGCCAGAAAGACAGACAGGGTGCAGACAGACACGCACAAATGCTGCCGGATACAAAGAGGCGAGGAAGAAGAATGCATGGACCGACAATAAAGAAATAAAAGAGAACAGACAGGCGAGGGGGGGAAAGGACGAAAAAGAAGGAAAGACACCAAAGGACATGTGGAAAGACAGGCAGGCTGAGGCAGACAGACACACACATGATGATATACACAAAGGGTTGGTGCGTAGGTTGGAGTCTGCAGGGGGTCTCTGCTGTATTCACTAGTTCAAATTCAGGGGTGCTTACTCAGCAGAGCTACAGTGTCTCCTAATATACTGAGAGTGAGTCAGAAATATAGAAGGAGGGGTGAGGGTTGAACTGAGAGTGAAAAGTCCTAATGAGGCTGGGGTTTTTATTGTTGCTAGATTTGTCCTTGCTAAGAGAAATGATACAAAAGGGACAAATATCTGCTGAGAAACTTGATTTTTATCTAACAGGAATTTTCAATGATTTCAAAATGAATAAAGTTTTGACCCCTTTTTTGGACTAACTGGTTACATGTGTGCAGACTTTTCAGAGGGCAAGTGGAAAAAAAATCCTGTCTGAACTCTGTGTGAATGTAAAAATATGGACATAAAGATTAAATCAGGTTCAGAAATTGAAGTATAAAAAGACTTCGCACTGAAAACTTATCTTGTTCCATTTACTCATTTTTACTTAATAATGCCCTGGCACTATATAATAGATCTGAAATGTGAAGAATGAATGCACAGGGCTGAAAAGAGGGAAAAAAGTGACAGAAAAGGTGAGATAAATGTTGTGTGAAGGTTAGATTTCTAATTTTCAAACCTGTCCCCCGGGGTTTCCAGGTGTGTGAATGTGCAGCATTCACAGCCTGAAGCCACAGACATACAACACCTTCATGGCCACCTTTAGACCCTTTCCATCGTTCTTTTTCCTCCCCCAACCCACAAACACTGACTCTTTTTACCTCCAAAGTTCTTTTTCATAACATCCTTTCTTTCTTCTTGTCTATTCTTTCATATTTTTTTGTCTTTTTGAGGAAGGGCTCTTTGAAGACTCTTTGTAAGACACTTTAATTCACTTGGAGTTTGAGACAAAGGGGGAAAAAGTAAAAATTACTTAAATATTTAGGATTTTTTCTCCCCTTTTGTTATCCCTCCCTGTTTTCTTCCCCATCTCACTAATCTTAGGATAACTCCAAAATTATGCACCAAAGGCAAGTCTAATGATAGCTAAGAAAGCATTTTTGGATACATATTTGCCTCCCCATCAGTCAAGGGAATCTCGCATTTAACCTTCATGCGTAAAACCATCTGCAAGATAACTCACACCCGGCTGCTCCTCTCGGTCTCCCTGCTTGTTGAGAATAAGTGAATCCTGAATTTGGGAGTAGGAGAAAGTAAAATAAGCACTCTGTGAATGATATATTCCCAATTTTTCATTCAGTGGACTGGGGGCAGATGAATATTTGATATCTTTTTTAAAAAGACTCATTCATCATACAGTTCATGTTGGCCAGCGGAAACGAAGAAGGAGGTTATGGCGAGACAGACTTATGAAAAGCGTCCACTTTATTGAGGCTCATTATTAAGAAGACAGAGTAAGCTGGCGATGGAGTTAGAATAATAGAAGAGGAAAGAACTGAACTGCAGCGCTGGACGATGCTCCATTTACACTCAAAGTACTTTAATTTGGAGATTTTGAGCTTTAAAGTTTTTCCCATCTGGAAACTAATATAACTTTTTGAATTTGCAGGTCAGACCCCTTCAATAAACTTCTCAAAAGTATACTTGCACTCATCTGTAATGGCGAGTTATGGGAATAAAATTTGATCTAAATTCTGGCTTCAACCCCAGACTCTGGAGCAACCTACACATGGATTCAAAAATGACCACCTTTATTTTATAATTTTAAAAAAGTTAAAGCATGTTTTACCTTCAGTGGAGGAGAAATCTTTATTTCATCTGTCCTCACCCATTGTCAATGTTCACAGCACTTAATATTTTATGATTTTCTAACACCTAAGACATCTCCCACATAGTGAACAGAACTATAGAGCTGTTACCAAACTAGTATCACAATGGCCACCGAGCCTCTGCTGTCAAAATTACTTCTAAAAATAACACCAGTACAGTCAAGCTCATTAATAGGAGCTGTTTGTGAAAAGCTGTTTATAACAGTTTTCTAGAAACTTCACTGCAGTATCTAAAGATCAGCCGTGCTTTGGGTTTAGCGCAAGTTAGCACTTGTTTGCATAGCTAACACCTTTTACTAGGACGGTGCACGTGGTAATTATCACAACAGCTAAACGTCCACGTTAGCACTGTCACTCTGAACATGTTAGCCTGTTATTTTTTATAAAATGAGAGTTTATTAGACTAATGTAAAGCGTGATATATAAGGGGGGACTACATGTTAGCCTGCTGACATTAGCATTTAGCTCATTGTGTACAGAGTCACAAAGTGAGCTAGTGTGGCTGTAGATTATTATTAAACGTTTTTCCTATTGAATTATTATAGAAAGGCAACTGCGTGCATTGGTACAGTTTCCTCCAATAGGTTTTAGTTCATAAAAGAGAATTTAACTACTGTTTGAGTCTTATAAACTGACTTTAATGTAAATAAAAGTACCAAAATAGTTGCAAGATCACTGTGTTATACATGTAAAAGTTGTGTAATGATGTGTGGGTGTACACGTATTATATAAGGCTTTCAAAATACCTTATATCCATATATATCCACATGATGCTGCATCTATCAGCCTGGAGCACATACTATCATTGACTGAGTGCATCACATCTGTGAGTGTGAGACAGAGAGCGTGAGATAAAACGACAACAGGAGGCAATCAATTGGCATCAGCAAAGCCTGCTGGGAAATGTGTATCCTGTGGGAGGCTGTCAGCTCAAGGTAATTTACTTCCTGGTTGATGTGCAGGCGCTCTCTCGATGTCAGCACCAAGAAGAAGACGAGCGGTGAATCAATCACGAAGGGAATTAAAGGGGCCATCATGCCCAGCTTTGTATCTCACACACACACGCTCAGGCACAAACAATCACACAACAAAAACTCGGCCTTCTGCTCCATCACTCATACAGGTAAAGGCCATTGTTATCCACACACCTGGTGACAAATTACATAAGACACCTGTAAGCAGCCATATGCCAGGAGAACACACACACAGTCTGTATTTGTGTTTAATATTCACATGAAGTCTCTTTGTGACAGGCTGGGGAAGTGTTCAGTTGCACACTAATCAGAGGTGATTAGCTGGGTGTGTGTATGTGTGTGTGTGTGTGTGTGTGTGTGACAAAGAGACTGGGGGAGTGCAGCATTAATTGGGAAAACTCCATATTTGCACAGACTAAAAGATGAAAGACTTTCTTGAGCTTATTCAGCAATGTGTTAAACTGCAGCAAAGTATGGTCGAAATCTCTCCCTTATTGCATCTGTCTTCATCTCTCAGTCTGCATGTCAATTCTCACAAATATTTCGTGTGTGTGTGTGTGTGTGTGTGTGTGTGTGCATGCCCCTGCTGAGTATTCCTGATGAATGTCTCTTTAATGCTTCTATATTCATTAATAACAGCCATGGTTGCTTTAGAGGAGGTACTGCACCAGTTGTGGAGAAAGGAAAGATGATGAACTGGCTTAAGTGCATACACTATATAGACAAAAGTATGTGGACACATTAAATTACAGCATTACAGGATTGCTGAACATCTCACTCTAACACCACTGACTCTAATCCGCAGTGATAACTGCCTGAATTCTTCCCTGAAGGCTTTCAACAAGAGAGGTCAGGGTTTGCAGTCAGTCTTCTCTGCAGGCTGGTAAATTTTTCCACATTAAACTGGGAAAATCACATCCTGATAGACTTGGTTTTGTGCCTGAGAGCGCTGCCATGTTGAAACAGGAAAGGGCATTCCCAGCCTATAGCCACTAAATCGGAAACACAATGTTTTGTATAACAGTGGTTCCCAACCCAGGTCAGATGATGACCCTGACCCTAATCTAACAGGATAAGTGCCTATCAGGACCTGAACACAAGCTGAATTCACAACCTCGTCCTTTAAACTGTACGCAGTAAAACAATCAAAGAGCTAACAGAACAATGGCAAAGCATAAGAATAAAACTCTGAATTAGTCAAAAAAAGGAAGTCTATTAAGTATGTATGATTGTTCAAATTTTTAAAAATTCATAATACAGACAGAACTTTAAAAAAAAAGTTCACTAAAAATTTCAGAAAAACTAATTTCTGATGCATTAAAGTTAAGTTAGTTTTTTTGTGGTTGTTGTTTGGTACTTTTTTATTGTTATGCATTGAATATTAAATTAAAAAAAATATGTCACTTTGTCAGGAGTGGTGAGTTTTCCAAAAGCTACAAAAAGGGCTTCCTTGAGTAAAATAGCTGAGAAACTGGTTCCAGTTTCATTCCTGACAGCCTCTTCTCCCTGAGGCTTTCAAATGCACCAAACTATCTGGGAATCTGGAGTTTTAAAATGCCATTAGCTGGTCAAACCAAAGCCTCCAGGGTGCAACAGCATCTGTACAGTACATTCGTCTAGACTGCAAACAAGCACTGATTTTCACTAGTGTTAATAAAAAGTCTTGGGATGAGAATTACTTGTAAAGCTCCTTCACTAATCTAAAGGAGTAACAGTAACTTAAAAAACAAACCAAGCTTTAATCATTGGCTATGTGGTGATGGGAACTAAAGCAAGAAAAATAATCAGAAACATCACGGTTTTGCAATTCTTTGAAGACTCTAAACTAGAATTTTAGTTTTTTATTTTCACCTCTAAGTGTTTCAGTTTCCATATTTCAACAGCACAAAACTGCCAAAAGTAAATTACAAACAACAACATGACGCCTGTGTTGTTTTCCTGTCACCAACAAAAAATGGGTCTGTGAAAAACGCTGCTGTTTGTTATTCCTTTTGGGCCAGATACGTATTTTATTTATTTCTCAGATCAGGCAATTAAATTTAGTGAACGCTCCAAGGGACCTCTAATTCCTGAGTTTAACTCCCTCCCACAGTAAGAAAAGCTAAAGATAAACCAAGAAATGGCTCTCTGAAATCTTATTAATGGTTTGGATAATATGGCTAAATTGTTTACAACTTCCCTCACCATCTGATTTGCATTGCTCAACCTAGTCTGTTATAGCTGGTCTGTTCCCACATTTAAAGCAGTTAAGCTTATTATTAAAATTCTAACATGACTGACAGAAAAAAGGGACAAAACTACAACAAATACTTATTGGCAAAAAACATCCATTGCATTACTGATTATAATGCAATAATTAGATACAACAAGACTTAATGGATGTGTTTTAAAGTGATTATTTACAGCAGTCGTAGTTGCAGCTAATAAGTTTTACAGCCTTCATGACAGGAATTTGGTAAAAAGTTTCACTGGGAGATTCTGGCATGAAAAAGGCAAAACTAAAAGATACCGAGCATGATCAAATAGCACAGTCTTGTCAGTTTTATTTTAAAAAAATATCAGGATTGGACTTCAAAAGCTGAAACCCCACAAAACACACTCACACACTTACATGCATAACTTCCTTCCAATGCCTCCCAGCATAGCTCTTGCCCTAACCACATAATGACATTAGCATTTCTAGCCCCCTTCTCTCCACATCTTATCTACTTCAAAAGCAGTGCTTCATTAACTACTGCCATCTATCAGAGAGCAGGGAGCCAGCTGGAATGTGTGTGTTGGTCTCCACAACACTTGCAGTGTTACGTGGGGTCACAGACTTGTAGATTAGTGTGACAGACTGGACATCACACCTCTCCCTCCGTCCTTCAGCTGCATGTTGCCTCTGTGTCTCCTCCACTCAGTTTCAACACATTTGCCTCTTCAGGACTGAAAACACAGCTTGACCAGAACAGGAAGTGCACAAAATCTACTTATGCTGAAGCTAACAAAGGGGAAAGTCATGAGGGAATTGAATTAACTAAAAAATCCCAGCAACGCTCTTCTGGTCGTGGATTGATCACATTACCAGCATGAATTACGCCTTTCATTACGTCTTTAGGCAACAAGCCACAACAGTGGTGATTAACACAGATTTCACATATCTGAGTTGTTCTAAGAACACAGTGTAAACCAATTTCTATGTCACATCAGAACTGATAAAGAATAAGAGACAAGAGAAATGTATTTTTCCATCTAGAACTGAACAGTTTCTAATTAGCTTATACAGTCATTTGTTGATATAGTCATTTGTATTTCAACTAATTCCGTTCATGTATCTTCTTAATTGGTATCCTATATCCTGTATGGAGTATAATATAGTTAGAAACAGGAAAATGGACCAGGAGAAAAGCACTGACTTGATTTGAGTGGGGTATCTCAGTGATTCATAGTCAAAAGTATAAAGGTTAAGGGTCAAAATATTAACTATATGCCTTTAAAATTGCAAATTATGTGAATTTCCTCATTTATCACCAAGGTAAAGTTTCCACAGGAAAAATTAAATGTTTGTTACCCAGACAGCCAAAACATGCTGCGCCAAACAGCACAAATCCAGCACATCTTGTTGCCTAATTGCCTCATAATTAATAACTTACCAAAACTCCGAGGGTCGACTCAAAGTTGGCTGAGAATCTGCTAACCACAGCTAAATTATCTCAAGTCCTGGTCAAATCCGGCAAGCATGTTTTGTATTTGCCAATTCAACCAATCTGTTCTGTTTTGGGGGAAGTAGACTATTTTTGTTTCTCACACAGAGACACACAGAGTCATCCTTTGGCATGTCTCCTCAGTTAATAACTTGATGTCTACTTGATCTAGTATCTCTGTATAATATTAGTACTCTCTAAAGGTTTTGATGGGTTCATTTTATTCATTTGAATTGTGTGCAGTTATTTGCCCATAGCTAGTTATATGAACCACATGTGTGATGAACAGATTGGGAACTACAGATTTTTCCATCAGGTTCTTTAATTTTTCGAATCTCATGTTCCCATATACTAATGAACTGGAGGAGAAACAAATGAAAGGTGATTTTACAACTTTAAGCATTCATTAGTGTCTTGTAATGATTTTATACCCAATTGCGGCACTTCTAAAATTTGCTTTGAATTCAGTTTTAACAGGACTGACTAAACTGCACAGTATACTGGTAATTTATCCATTTCTAAAGCTATATATTCAACTACTGCTGGCACAACTGTGATTGTTATAATTGCTACAAAGTTATATGCCCCTTATGGAATATTTGTCCATCAGTGCAGGAGAAGGCACAGCTGCTATATTATCATTCAGATTAAGTTAAGCTATGCTATTGCTCCTATTGCAAACTGCAGAGACATACAGTCTTTTTTTCCATTCAGTAATCAACACATGGAAACCATAGATCAGTCACTTTTTTAATCGCCACTACATCTCTCCCTCCTCTGACATGACCTGGCCAATACTAATAAATCTCAGGTTGTATAGGGAGAAGCAGTTCTCGGAGGAGCTGTGGATTCCTCGAATTCCCCATTTGCCACTGTCAACCAACACCAATGTCGCACCGAGAGGCATGATGGGTAAAAGATGTTCCCATGTGGTGATAACAGATGTAGTGGTGAGTGAGAGAGAGAGAAAAAAGAGAGAGAGGAGAAGGTAGTTTTGATGGGTAGGGAGGGAGAGAGAGGAGAAAACGATAGAGTGACAGTAGGGAGACTGGATTGTCTGTCTCTGGACTGGAGTAGAGGGAGGAGGAGGAGGAGAGATTGAGGAGTGAGTGATGGAGGAGGAGGCCAGAGAGAGATATTGACAGAGAAACCAGGACACCAGATGGAGGGAGAGAGGCAGAGATTTGAGACAAAAAACAAAGATTTAGATTGAGAGAGGAACAAAGAGCGACAGAGGCTTAAAGTGCAGAGAGAAAGAGAAAGCCTGTGTGTTTGTGGGGGTGTGTGTGTGTGTGTGTGTGTGTGTGTGTGTGTCTGTGTGTGTGTGTCTGTGTGTCTGTGTGTCTATCTTGGCAAGTATAGAGGTCTCAGTTTTTTGGCAGGATGCAGCAGCAGAGTTTGGCCCGGACCCTAATGCAGATGTAAGAAGCTTCTGAGTTTGATCACACACACACACACACTCTTGCTCGTGCACGTACACGTACATACACACTCTGACACCTTCATCCAGTCTTGATCAGTGTGGCTCCAGACAAACTCGATGCACTGACGCCACTGTTGAACATGGTGATAATACTGGATATAAATGCTGGGAGTCTCAGGTGAAAACAACATTTACAAAAGTGCGTTTTTAGCCCAAACACTCCATTGCATTGCATCATTTCTGTGGTGCAAAATTAGAGGCTCATCTGACTTTGCTCAACATTTTCTCTTCACTTTTTACAGGACGTCTGAGCTCATCTAAAGAGGACCTTGTGCTTGGAAAGTTTCAGATTATGGTGACATAATCTAATTGCTTCTTTGAATCAGATATTCAGTTTATTATCATATATAACAAAGAAAAGAATCAAATTACTTTTGAGGGAATAAATTGAGAGATCTCTTTTAAGAAAAACAATTCATATTTAGCTCTAAATCAGAAAATATTCAGTACGTCCCACTATGTTTACATCGCAGACTATATTTAAAGTAAATATCCCTAATCTATCTTTAACCCCATGTCTTAAGAGACTTAAACATAAAGAACCAAATTAGAGGAACAATCTGCCAGAGTAAATCCTGTGTGCACAGTCATTTTTGACCAACAAATGCTCTCAGACTGTGTGTGTATGTGTAGTCCTCTTAATCCAGTCTTTAATATGACTTGCATTTTCCACAGTTAACCTTTGACCCAGTTCAGATGTCCTGCACCACATGAAGCTCAGTGATTCCCCCTTCAGCTCACACTCTTTATGCTCCCCAAATGCACACACACGCACATACACACACAACTATGAATACTAGCAGTGGTTATGCAAGGACACTGGTTATGTCACACACTTGGATACACAAAAAGAAACACTCTCACACACACACACAAAAAGCAGCCTGCAAGGCTTGGGTTTGGTCGTCTGATATTCTGTTTCAGGGAAACAGAGAGCTTGTTGCAACCATGAAACAACTTGAGAAATAGGAACAGAGGTTTTGCGGGCTTCTTTTTCGCTCTTCATCCTTATAGGACGACGCTGTCACTCCACTGAAAACACACACAGACACACACGGCCCCCATGCTGTGAGCTACAAAGATAGAGCGCTGCTTAAAGACTCCAACACAAACAAGGAAAGACATCAGAAAACAAACGCAGGGCAGACCGCCTGTGAGGATGACAATTAAGAGTCCATACGCAAGTGTGTGTCAGAGAGAGTCTCCTCTGGGAGTGACTTTACTCCACTTTAAGGTTGTTTGTTTGTGCGGGAGTAGGGAGTTAAACACACCTAGCTACACACACATTCACACACATAACCGAAAAAAGAAAAAGATGGGCTTTCCCCAGAACAATATTGAGCGAGAGTGCGAGAGTGAGGAGGGATCAGCCACCATCTGCTGTATCATGAGTCACTCTCTTTGAGTGTATCAGCTTTCAATCACCATCACTCCATCACAGTCAGTATGCTGTCACACACACACACACACAGCACATGCATCCACCCTCATTTCCTCAGCACACACGGTACGATGAGTACAATCACAAACTGTCGACACAAATGCATCTTCACCGTTAATATTAGTCTGTAATGTAAGCTGCTTAGAGGCCAAATCCTTTTCTGAATTCTCACATCCAGGGCTGTGAAAAGTTGCATGATATGAACATGTCATATATGTTTTGATAGAATTGATTCTTTTCTTTAAGTCTTGTCATTTTCAAAAGAAGGAAGAAGAAACAACTAAAATTTCACGAAAATGATCTCTTGTTCTCACTTTAAAGCAGTTTGGCAGTTAAATAGAGTAAATAATCACTTTAAGCTTTATATTCCAATTAGTTACAAAGGTTAAACAATCAAAAATGATCCGTTTGTGATATCATTAGACTGATCATCCTGAAATAAGAGCACGTAAAAGTATGTTTTTATATCCCAACTGACAGGAATCAATGTTTGCACTGTATGTTTCCACAAATCACCGATATTATTAAACTTTCTGTTTTGTTCCATTTTTTTTCATTTAAAATGTATTTTTCTGTGGTTGAGGACTTGTTGGGTTTAAGCTCAAAAAAACACTTGGTTAGGAAAAAGGTCATGCTGGGATTTGACATGGTGTTGTCGCTGGAAACACAGTTGGAAACTCTCATGTCATCTCCCTAAAAACACCCGGTTTTCGACACCAAAAACAGTTATAAATCCTCCCATTCACTGGTTTAAAAAAAAGAACGTTTCAGTCGCCATAAAACGCCTGCTAAATGTCTTGACATTTACTAAAATAACCTGGTTGGAATTGTGGAAACTCTCGACCTTGACATGGTCTCGAGTACTGGTTTCCTGCTTGTTAGCCGTCTCAACTAGATGAGACGAGATTTGATATGGAATTTACAAATTTTACACATTCATGGTTTGCAAAAAAGCAGACCGCAAAACTGTTTTGTGGCGACCAGGCCATGCTTCGTGTTGCAGGAGCAATTTGATCACAAATACTACTTTGCTGTACCAACTTTCCCTTAATCCCAGCGTCCCTTGTCCCAGCTTTTCTTGTTTGGTTTGTGATTTTGTGAATTTCCTTTGAGATTGCTGTAATACCTTTCGGCAACCTTCAGGGACATGCCAAAATATGCTGGAATTATGTAAGAGACACTGTGGATAGGCAAGCAGAAAGATGAAAGATGGAAAATATTACTACCTGTCTACCTAGTTTGTGTCCAATAAGTTAAAGGTTTTGCCTCAATAACTGATGAAATTGTCAAGCAGCACACGTATTTCAGAGGAACTGTTAAAGTTTAGGATTTACTGGGTCAGTGACAGTACAGATCTGTACGGATCTGATTAAGGCCAGACCGATCCATATCGAATACAGTTTTTTCTTCGCTGTCAAAAATTTACTGTTTCTCCCATAAGTTCCATTCAATCACAGTGAGTCGCAGTAAACACAGGCACACAGATTTGACTTTTGAGGAAAAAGCACTGTGTGTCAGCAGATAACAGGAAACAAGATACCTGAATTTGTGCTGGGAGAGAAAAAGGTGCAAAAATTGATGGCTTCCTCATAATGTGACAAAATAAAAATAGATAAATCCATCTTAAAATGGAGACAACAATAAAACATCACAATGTACCAGAGTTACCACTGCTTAAATAGTTACACTGTCAAGTATTATCCAGTACTGTACTTCACAGTAGTTCATGAATGAATATACTAATCGCCATCTTATTCTGCTGACTTACAGCTTGCATAACACTTTTAATGTAATAGAACTAATTAATCAAAACACAGCATGTGTTCTGATGCGATGCATTGAGGTTTCCTGAGGTTACTGTCTGTGAAGAAAAGAGTATTTCTGGCTCTTCTTAGATGTTTTTTTTTAAGTTTGAACGCTCTTTGAAAAAGCCTTTGCTCTTAAATTACGGCTTATGATATACAAAATGTAAGCTAAAGGAAATCCTCCCTTCAATTAAGCACAATTTCAGCTAATGGATACATCCAAATTTGATGCAGTATCATCTACATTTACTCAGTAAAAGATGCCAAAAAGAACAAAAATATATCCAGAAATCAGACAAAAAGCTGGATGTGTAAGTAACTGTGTCAAAGCATTTTAGGGTTCATGTGTTTTTGATTGTTTTCCGGCACAGAGACCTACAAACGCTCAATCATCATGTGCAGCGCAGGTCATCTACAAGCCAATATGACCCATTAAACAGCAATGAGATCATCCAGTATTGATTTTCCACTGTGCACGTGTGTGTTTGTGTGCACTGCTCCACTCCACGAGACTGCAGGATCGTCTTCTCTACACTCTGGGCTTATGCATGTGTGTGTGTGTGTGTGTGTGTGTGTGTGTGTGTGCGTTTGTGTGTGCTCATGTCCCACTTGGCGGTTTAGTGTGATTCTTTCACCAAAAAGAGGAACCTCATGACTTAGGAATGCTATGAATGGCTCAGAGGCCTTAAGATGGGAAAGTATGCATTGATTCCCGGAGATCATTCCCATAACATTAGCCTGCACACACTCCTCCGCTGTGACCCCTCTGTTCACTTACTCATCTGCTTAAGTACAAAGCTCTCTATTAGGAAGTGCACAGCGCAACTGGTCACACACAAGAGCAAACGCAAACAGATGTTGAGAAAAATGTAATACAGCCATCTCTTCATGCGCCTCGATAAAAAACCAAGTGTGTAACACAGTAGAATTAACTCAAGGACAATAACACAACACCAAAACCTACAGGTTCCCCCACCCAGAACTTCACCCCTTGTCGCTCTAGTTTCATAGGTCAGTCTCTTTTCAATTCCTTAAAAACTGCTGCTCTACTTGGCTTTTTGTTCTGTTAATAATTAGTGTCCTCTAATAAACACAATCAAAGCTTAATTTGCAAAGCAATCACCATGCACATTGTGACCGCTTAAGTATTTAGGTGATGAGATACACACAGTTACAAGTTGGCTGTATATTTTCTGTTTAGTCCCTTTTATCAACACAAATTTATGACATAAAGGATGCAGAAACATCATCAGTCAAACAAACATCTTTAAAGGTCCATAAAAGACACAAGTAACACGCAAATACATACTGAAAAAACTTAATGTTTCACTTTTATCTTGACACACATCAAGTGGTAACAAATAAATAAGTTATAAGATATCTTTATAGGTCCGTTAGCATCCGTCCGTTTCCAGTAAGCTGTCCTTATGTATAGCTGCTCTCTGTGGTTACTAATGCTCCTCCACCTCAAAGATACACAGATAATGAAAGCAAATCAGCTTAAACAAGACAAAGAGTCTAAGGCCAAACTGTGGCACAGCAATGCTTTTAGCTAATAAGTGACATTGGCATACGAACCAATTACAATTGACAAAGCTAAGACACTGATAATGTTTTGTTTACAATGTTCCTCGTCTTAGTTTCCCGTGTTTGCATGCTATTGCACAAAACACAAAGTACAACCGAGGCAGATGGAAATGTAAAAATGTCATTGGTCAAATTGAAATTTTGACTTGATGGGGACATAGAGGAAAGGTCAAGGTATCTTCAAAGGTATTATTACTTATCTTAAGGGAGAAATGAATGTCCCTGCTTAATTTCAGAAGAATCTATCCAGTAATTGAGATTACTCAAAAACTCGAAAAGTAAAAGAGCCTTAACTTCGCCACTATGGCCAACATCATAAGGAAGGATATGCACTGCCACTGATGACTGCATGACACCTCGCATAAAGCTAGCAACTACTGTCACTCAAGACAGTCACACCCTTAATTATGCATAACTTTAAGCCTGGCTGAGTTCAATAAAAGTTCACCTCAGCACAGTCGTTATGAACAGGAGAACTAACTAGTCAAACGCAGTGTAAACTACACGAGATGAAGGGAAAAATATGCAACACATGTTGACCATTAGTAGCAGGCAGAGGTAAAAATATGACATTTTGTTTTGTTTTTATACTTTTTCTATTAGATGTTTTATTCATAGAGAACAACAAAGGCTGCAGAAATGTTCACAACTGTCAGAAAACAGAGCTACATTCATCATGGCTCCAGCAGCCAACTTTTTTCTGTGTGCAAAATTGCTCAAAAGTCTCCAATTGCTTCCTCTGTTTGCAGAAGCCTATAATCAGACGCTGCATTTTAATGCCCCTGGAGCAAACTTACAATGAATTAAACAGAGTTTAAATTACATTGTCTTTATTCCGTTAGAAGTTCAGTTCTTGCCCTTAAAGCTCAGCAGGAGTCCTCAGACCCAAGTTTTGAAGCCCTGACTTGGTTGGCATCCTTCCTTTCCATCATGTGACCTCAGCCCGGTCGTGAGACGCTCTGCTCGAGGGCCCAAGGCGGTACTTTTCCTGTACGCCCCCAGCCTTTGATCTCCTAATCACCTGGCTCAGCCTCATCCTCAACAGAGAGAGGGTGAGGCTGCAGGGGCGGGAGGAGTGGGACAATTATAACCTCAGCAGTTGTTCTCCCGGCCAGATTAAAGCCTCTGTGGCTCACGTTTGGAAAGAAAAGGGGGGCTTCAAATTGTTTCTTAAACTCCAATAGGGGTGCAGCTAACTATTTCCTTGTCTGTTTATGATTAATCGAGAATCATCCAGTCTAAAACTCTAAAAAGAAATAAAAGTTCTGATCACAATTTCCCAGAGCCTTAATTGAAAAGGTCATAATACTTAGATTTCTGACATTTATTGTCACATTATTGTTTGATATAATTTTAAGCACTGTGCCAAGCACTCATATCAATATCATGGCATCTTATTAAAGTAATACGGTGAAAGCAATCAAACATTTTGCCACCTGTTAGTCTGACGACATAAACAAACAACACATCGCTATTTTTTAAAAGACTGGAGGCAATTATGCAAGTGTTTTTTTAAAAAAATCACCTCTCAGGGTATCCATGTTTGTGGATTGTTTGTCTTCTGGCAAAGAAGCACATGAATGCTGCACTGTTTCAGCCAACTTGAACATCGTGCACGCCAGGTCTCCCCAGCATTATGTGAACAGACACACTGTTATTCAAACACCACAACGATGTCCCAACAAGACCAGTTTTGTGAAAATATTACAGTCAATAATACTTAAAATGCCAGTAAACAAATAAAGCCTGAAGGATTTGTTGGCTTTTGTGACTCCTTGCACACAAAATAAGCATGACAACACCCTGGGACATACTCGAGTCATTACAAATGCATCCATCATTCAGGCATCACACTCAAAAACTCAACATTTTGACAGCTGACAGAGCGGTGGATGCTGAAGGTACTGTCTGTTCTTTTTGTGCTTGGAGTGCATTGAACACATAAACAGATACTGGCAACCCAAAGAGGATGGGGGATTACTAATCTTTAGTCACACACTGATAGATCCCATCAGACATACAGTCTGTGGCTTATACATTTCCCCTGCAGTCTGCATCAATTCAAGCTTTCTGTAAGTGCACTTTGCTTCACACCACACTTCTGACTTTGCATCATATGCTTCCTTTTTTCTGTTCTGTGTAACGTAGCATGTTGAAACCATGTACGCTGCAACTAAAACACCGCATTTCATAAGGGATAACCACATGGACACCACATGGAACAAACATACTGCTGATACATAAGTACATGCTGTATACATGTAAAATGGTTAATGTACACTCTATTCTGCAGCTGGGAGAACTGAAGCTGACACTGGAGTGGTGGTTCTGCCTCATTAAGTGCACTGACCTATGATGAAGCTAAATTATGCCTAATTTTGCAGCATGGGAACTCCCCAGGAATCTCCTCCAGCACCCTTGGGGGCTCCCCAGACACTGTAGCGGTCATGGGAAGGAGATTAGAGTGGCTTCTTACCTCAGTAGATTGGGCAGAGGGATGGAGCTGGAGCCTGACCCCAGTATCCCCTTCTTCCCACTCAACAATTTCTCCACCAGGGCGACGTTCCCGGTCCGGGCGGCTTCCAGCAGCTCCTGCTCCTTCCCCATCCCGGACACAAGTTTACAACGACGGGGTGCTGAAAATCCAACAAATCTCCCATATATCCTCCTCCCCTCCGACCCCTTCCTTCACTCCCTGTTGTGGAAAAGCATCTGAAAGGATTCCTCTCACTGCATGCCGCTGCTCTGCACGGTGATATAGGTGTTATTGATGCTGCAGAGCAGGTTTGACGTGCACTACACCCCTGGTGCCTTGTAACCTCAGTGCATTCACACGCACGGCACCGTAATCTCCTCTTGAGGTGAGTCCGCTGACGTGCACGGTTCCCCGGTGTAACCTCAGTGCAAACAAGCGCAGCAGGGGGAAACCGGGTGCTCCGAAGCGAATCCCTTAGTGTGAAGTGAGAGTAACCCTGGTTTTAAAAAAAAAGAAAAAGAAAAAAGAAAAATACAAACTCCTCCTCTGTCCAAACAGATGCTCCTGACTGTCCTTAAGCTCCAGCTGGTAGCATGAAGGAGGTGAAACCCTCCAGAAGAAGCTCTCCAGTCCCGCTGTAGCCTCCTCACCACCTCTTTACCCCGGACCTACCGCACTGACCGGTGCCTGTCTATCAGTGTAGTCGGAGAAACTGTTTTCAAGTTACCTGGGACAAAACTGTCGACTTCCTGTAACAGATTTCACAATAAATCCCGCAAAAAAACAAAAATAAACGTTCACTCGATGGGTTTAACAACCAAGCTCAGAGCTAAAAAATTATAAAAATGTCGGTATAAAGTTACTAGGCTATTGCATTTGTCTGAAGTTTTTTTTTAATAGTTAGTGTATTGCCATTCAAATAAACCACCTTGTCTTTAAATATCTCACTCCCCTTAGCTTGTTAACAATCTAACTTAGCTAACTGATGTTCAAAATAGAACTGTCGGTTAGCGAGTTTGCTAATCTAGCTAACTAGCTTTGAAGCTATCTATACGTTAGCAAGTTAAATTCAGTGTATGGATGGTTCTAGGCAGAAAATTTTCTTTTAAAATATTTACTTATCCTTTGGGTCGCATTTTGTTGTACAAAAATCGGTTTACATGCATTTTTTTGGTATATTTTAATGCTACATTTTTTATAGTCGCATACCAAGCTAATTAAATTAGGTGCACTTCACCGTTAGCCAGCAAACAAACTAGCAATTTAGATAAAAAAGACACATGAAACGAAGAAAATTAAATAAACATACCCAATTAACCCAATTAATCTGTCTTTATGTGCAATTTAGTGTAGGGCTGCGCTGGAATAGTATCCCCTGATTCTTGTGTGCTGGTTGATTAAATACAAATTGTAGTTTCATGACGCATACCCACCTTTTTTTAACTGAATTAACGTTACTGTTAAAAAACAAAACAAAACAAAATAATAAATAAACAAACAAAAAACATTAAGAGAGTAAAGGTTGGATCCCCCAGGAGCTCTGGGGCATTTGCCGTCATTGCCTTGTTGACAAATGGACTTTGACTCAAAAACATTCGTCAAAAACATTTTTTTGAAAAAAATAAAATTGGCTATTATGCATGTAGGAAATATAAAATATGATCTTTAGACATTCGTTTTCACATTAGGTAAAAATCTGTCATTTTAGATGCTCCCTTTTTAATTAGACCTCTTAATTTGAAAGCCGATCAGTCCATTTCCGCTGTCACTCTGTGTGACTTGAGGCACAGGCTTACTGTACAGTCTGGGCGTGGATGACGATGCTACAACACCAACGGGAGGCGATGCCTTTGTTAGTCTCTTTAAAAAGTCGTACCCATTCTCCTCAGCTGTGCCAGTTGTTGCCACTCTCACATCATTCATTCACTTCTTCTATCAAACATGCACATGCGCAGTTCTTTTCCCCACTCAAGGTGTGTTTCCCCCCATAATTTGCTGCAGCTGCTTCTGAGAGCATTCGGAAACAGGTGAGATCCTAAAATAGCCTCCGTCTGCCAGAGCAGAGTTTGTATGAATGGAAAATGATGGCAGAAGATGGATTTTTTAATGTGCTCCGATCTGTCCACTGACAGCCTGAGAAACAGACACACCCCTCTCCTCTTCACCCCGCCGCCGCTGGTGCATGCTGGGACCTGCCTGATGCCTTCACCTGCTGCTTAATTGGAATTTTTGCAGATGTGCTGCTTTCAAGTGCTCCACCTACAATTGCTAAGACCGGCTTCATTCGTAAAAACGAGATGTAACTGTTTTAAGTCATGTGTGACTTACAGGGAATGATTAATCATTTAATCTGTTAAATATTTAATTTACTTGTTTAATCTAATAAATGATAAATATAAATTTAAAATGTGAATGCATATGTGAGTCTATGTTCAGAGTTCAAATAAAAAAATCACTTAACCCAAGATACAAAACAGAGAAAAGCTGAAAACATTCACATTTAAGAAGCTTGAACCTGAAGAATTTTCATTTCACTTTTTAAAACAGATTTAACAATTAACCAAACCATTGCAAATTAATTTGCTGCTGTCTTTTACCAAAAACACTCATCAATCTATAAATTCAGCAGCAGTTATATTAACAACATGAGAACCACAGGATGATGAAAGAATTTAAAAGAAGATTTTTATTTTTGGAATGAGTTGAATATTCAGCCTGTAAACATAAATTTTTGAAAAACAAAATTTTATTTCCTGCAATTTATAGAGGAAATAAAATAAAATCTTAACATATTTACAATTGAATTGCTAAAATTGTAATTGCTGTAAAAGGTTAAGACAGAAATGTTGGCACAAATTAGCAGTAATCATACAAAAAGAGTTAAGTTGCTTTAAATTCATTGTGCATGTTTTAACTCAATGTCACACTGTCATGGCTTCACACACACTTAAACAGAACCATTGTTATTGTTATTAACAAATCCAGCGCTTACCCTACTGTAAGTCAAGATGTCTGCTGTGAAAGGGCCTTTCTGAAACTGAAGACGCTAAATGGAATTCAGCCATCATTAATTTTATTGTGACATTGTTACAGGATCACTGTGTTTGCAGTGAGGCTCCAGCAGAGACATAAAACCAGAACATGCAGCAGTGAACAGGCAGTTGCAGCCCCGCTGGGTGTTTGGCCGCAGATTCTGGACTCTGCACTGAGCCAACACACAACCTGATGCCTCTCTCTTTCATCATATTTCCCACAATCCCGCTGTACATGGAGCAGGCACGCTCCCCCATTCCCTTTACTGTCTCACGCACACACACACACACAGAGTATATAAATGAATGCATGCATGATTTGCTTACATAAACGGCCTCGTGCTGTGACGTAGCCGCCATCACAGAAACATTAAGCCACAGTATGTAAACAGGCTCTCATGTCAACAGCAGCAGAGCAGAACTTTCCTCTCTCTCTCTCTCTCTCTCTCTTTCTCTTCCTCACACACACTCTCCAACATTTAATGCCCTTCTATGACTCACTGCACTACTCCAGCCCTAAAATGTCATGACCATTTATGTGCACATACTCCAAACACTCGGTTCAGTGCAGCTCGTTTGAGCCCACAGAGGCTGCGAGTCCCCACTTATCGCAGAACAATCGCCAACATTGCTTCTAATTAATTTACAAATGCTGCAGAAAATGAACTCGTGCTATAAGCCTTAATCAAGGCATAAGGCCTTTTAAGGTTTTAATTAGAAAATGCACTGAATGCTTATTGTATGTGCAACCTTTGGATCCGTCGGATTATAATTTTCTGCACTTTTTAAGAGTTTAACCAAGAAAAACAGACTTTAAAATGCTTGTGCTCATTTTATAACCCATGTGTAGTGGATATAAATGATATTTACTATTTACGGTATAATATATGCACCCTTCTGGCTGTGAGGAACTGATGTGGTGTCTCTCTCTTAAAAACAGCATTACAAAATCTGTGTTTACTCAAACTCTGGTCATGTGGGATTTCCACATGCCTGTTCTTGTTAACTTGGTCTATTTATGTGTTTATTTTCTACACCATGTTTTGCGGTAGTGTGTACTTCTGTCATGCTTGAATGATATCGAAGGGGAAATCCACTTATTTTACAGATCAAAGAGCTGCTTAAAGGTCTTGAGGAGCACTACAGCATATCTGGAAAACGTTGTATAACAAAACCTCACAGGGAAAAATGTTAGATAACAAAACCTTTCTGTGGTGCCAAAGGGAGCCGCACAAAATCATGGACACAGTAAGAAGAAAGAAATCTGATAAACTGTCTCAAGTGACGTCACTTGAGTCAGATATCGTTTTATTTTCATCAACGTTTCAGCAGCTTCGACAGACAAAATACAACTTATTACTTTGTGTCATTTTCTTCCTCCGCTGAGATTTAAAGTCTTCCCAGAGACGGGGAGGAGGAGGAGGGCTGTGGTGAATGGAGGAGAAAACAGGTGAAAAAAAAGAAAACTCTTCACATACAATCATGTTAAAAATCCTACCTCTGACATTTCAAGTCTTCATACCCTTTTTGTGCAGAGAACTAGTCGTCTTTTTTTTTTTTTTAACGTCATTTACAGGAACCAAAACCTTTTTTTTTATTTAAAGACAGAAACTGAAAAGAACCGGGTCAAGCTGAAGTACAGGTTGTGACAGTTGCATATGTAGGCCGACGGATGTACTTGAATCAAGTGCTGGCCTTTAAGTGAGAGCCAAGTTTCAATCTGTCCTTTTAGAGTCTTTTTGTGCTGTGCCAAAGCCTGTGCTGTAAGAAAAGTCAGTCTCTTTTAGTCGTTTTGAACATATACTGAGGGGAATTCCCCCAAAAGTCGTCACAGAGGCGTGAAGCATGGAACAGCAGCAGATATGATCGACGCTTGTCCATGAAAAAAATTACACATGGTAGATCAGAAACTTACTTTAGGACACACCCACACACACCCACACACACACACACATACATTTGTAGTCAGGCAGCATTAATGTGCCTTTATATTCCTTCTTTTTTACAGAAGGGAGCACACAAGATACTTTTCTGCATCAGTCTCTCCACTCGTCACCTTAACTCTTCTTCTCTCACAGTTCTGATTTTTTTATTTACAGTGCCTCAGCTTTAAAAGTGCTGCACGTTAAGTAGTTATTTACACATAGAAAAATAGGAAGGGGGGGGAATACAGACGTCATCTGTGGAGGCGAACAAACACATGGAGCTGACGTAGAAATTTATTGTCTAATTGTAATGAAATGCTTGTTCTGGCTGAGACAAACAAAACACACACACATTCAACTGAAACACTGCATGACCATTTGAAGTCCTGAAGAAAATATTAATGTGTTCACATTCTCATACAATTTACACTGTACACACTCCGAGGATGAGCGAGAGAGGGATTTGTCCCGCCCACCCCCCCGATATGAAAGCACAAAATTACAAGTTTAATTTTGTTGCAGTGCAAAATAAGTAAAATAAGTCTTTTTTTTAAGACATTCCTCTGAAGAGTCGACATTCAGTGTTCCTTCATACCAACACGATTGAACGCTTTCTTTTAACTTACACAACAGGAGTAGTGTGGGAAGGGTTTTTTGTGTAGGCACAACCATGGATATAGATCATCGCCCTCTTTCTCTCTCTCTCACACACACACACGCACACACACTCATACACACAAACACACTTAGTACCACTTAATGTCATTCCTCCCTCTCCGACTCATTCCACATGTATCAAGCAGACAACAAGCATGTAAAAATGTATTTTTCGAGTCTCCTCGCAGAGTTTAAATTGCTTTATGAAGGAATTACTTTGAAGTCTAAAGTCACATGGTGGCTCACTCAAAAAACAGGAGCATAAAAGGAGCCTTTTCAGCCAAGAAATCCCCCTTTTTTCCTTTACTTGTTGATGCTGTCTTTGATTTCGTTGCTGACCATCGAGCTCCAGTCCTCATGTCTGCAGACCAGTTGGGGCTGAATGACCTGACTAGCTGGGTGGCTGCTATGATGAGAGAGAGAAGCGAATCTAGCTGGTGTTGACTTTCAGGTTCTTCATGCGGTGCAACAGCGAGTCCTTCTCCATCTGAGCCTCGGCCAGCGCCATCTTGGCTCGGGACAGTTCCAGTTTCAAACATTCATTTTCCTCTATAAGCATCTGTAAACAAACAAAGAAGACATTACATAACTGAACATTTTCTATTGTAATGCACTAAATGTAACATAAAATAAACCTATTAAATAAACCTATTAAATATGCCACTTACTAAACAATAAAAATGGGTCCTTAAGAGAAAAGGTTGGGAACGGCTGGTTTAAACCAAACTAAACTCTCAGAATTGGAGGTGAAACTGAATATCAAAAAACCTGCTTAGTAGTTAAAATCAGAGGACATGTTGGTCTCGAGCAGCATTATGCAACTACTCGGTTTTAAGGTTCCATCTGAGAATGTAATACTTGTATTCAGCATAAACTGATAAATACCACTCCCACTGTAAATGAGACGGAAGCCAAGCAGAGAACTGGAATAGCCTGAAAACAAAAATCTGGCAATTCATCCAGAACAATCACTAAAAAAAAAAAAAAAAGTCCCTTTTGTTCAGCAGTTTGTTTGTAGGAGGAAAAAATGAGAAGGAAGAAGAGAAAGAAAAAAAAATGTGTGGCTACATGAAAGAATGTCTGCAGGTGTTGCTTGTGCCTGTATGTTTCTACACCCATCTACCCCCACACAGTGTTCTTTCATGTGTGCCTCACCTTTTCTCTGGTGGATGGAGTGGGGTTGGGGGTCAAGGCTTGGGTCTGTGTAGCCTTCGATGCCCCGCAGACACCACCCACAACCTCAGGAACAGGACTTAGGGCGTTGTCCATCGAAGCGCCATCTTTCTTCGGTTTGGTCTCTGCTGTCGTGTCCACTGTTAGGCCAAACGGAGACAACAGAGGGGGGTTTGGAGGTGTGGATGCACCGAGCGTGGACTTACAAGCATTTAATGAGGCATGTTATATAACCGCAGTGAATCAACGCTGAAGTGGAGGTGGAAATATCTGGCATTAAAAAAATGTGTGTGTGCGTTTGTCACCTCCTATAGAGAAGGAGCCATCGTCTCTTCTGTGTATTACGAGGCTGTCCACATGCAGGGTGATGGGGGACGGCTCGGGGTCGGAGGGATTGTCCCGCGGACTGTCGTCCTGCAGGAAGAGACAGCACATGTTGAGTGTGGTAGTTTGGACGTGTTTAAGCATGTGGGTGTGAGAGAAATTATCCCCATCCAGGATTTCACATCAGTTCCACGGCAAATCTACTCACCCGTGAAGGAACCCAAGGGAGACGGCAGAAAGGCCTTTCTATGTCATTAAACATTCAGTTCAAATCCAAATTCCAATTAGGCCAAGGTTCAAAATATTTAAACTTGGTCATTGAGGCACTGCACTGTATGGCAGTGAGTTATGGGGTCTATTAATGCAGCGCGGTCAGAAAAACTGGGGCGAATTTCCTTCTGAAAACTTGCAGGTAAACAGTAGTTCTGCAATAATAACCTCAGGGTAAAACAAAAAGTTCTAAGCTCTGAATAAAAGGATGTGGAATCATTATATGTATTATTAAAACATGAGGGAATCTCACCTTTAAGTTGATGTGTGTGTCCCTGACGCTGATCTCCATGGGCAGCACCTGCGGCGCAGAGTCGTCCTCCAGGAAGTGGGCCAGGTTTCGCATCGTGGACATCAAGAAGCTCGCCTGGTATCCGTGGAGACGCAGCTGCAGGAAGCCGTTACGCTCAGCCAGCGGGGAGTGGGCTGCAGCGCAGGGCCCGCTCTCCAGGCGAGCCCGTACCTCCGGACTGTGGAGGCCCCCGACAGACGCAGAGCTGATCTCACCGCCTGCTGTGAGAGACGAGGCTGCAGTTAGCATTAGCTCTAAATTAACATCAGTTGAGTGCATGTCGAGATGATTCAGCTAAATTACATGTTAACCTGACATTAAAATACACCCAGTATTAAGCAGGACTACTCTTTTACTAATTTACAGTTTGGAGGCTAAAGTTAGCTCCTCTTGCTTAGTCAGCCCCCTTTTTGTCTGATATTTAATGTCTTATTTGACCTAAACAGCGACATTAAAGACACAGTGAAAGAAATGCAAGAAAATAGTTTAAAAATAATTTAGAAACTTTGCCATTATTACACAGTTTGGCCACCAGAGGACACATTTTATTTTCCAATTGTAAAAGTACCAGCTCTCTTGGCTACTAAAACAACAACAAAACAAAGTAAATCTAATGAATCCATGAAAACTGTCTTCATTAGTATTTATGCTTAAAATTACTGCAGTCCAAAATATCTTTACTGAATTTTTAAAATCCTTATCAATAAAAATAGTTTTGGTCAAAAAAATCCAGCTTGCATTTGTCATATATAAGTGTATGTCTGTATCAACATCCTTCTTCAACTAAAATCTCTTTCTTTCATTGGTGACTTGACTGCACGAGGGCATGAATGTAAATGTATCGAATCTAACAAACAAATCATGACCCATCCATACAAGACCTCAGTCTGAATACTGGTGAAAAATGTGTTCAAGAAGGATGTGGATGAGGTCTAATTTTCTCCTTCTCCGCCTCACAGCCAACAGAAAGGGAGGAGTGAGTGGAGGCCAACAGTTCTCCAGAGCTCCATATGGACAAGGTCACAAATACTTGAATGCAGGCAGCTGACCATCACCTTCCAGTGCTGAATGTGAGCAGAATGGGATGTGACAGCACTACAAATCAGTTTGCTGGTTTCTGCGCACAAACACACGTGCACACACACACAAACACGTCTTTTCATTATTGGTTCGGACTGTCCTTGCAGGTCACCAATGTTAAACTACACATGAAGCTGAAATGTGAATTTGCAGAAATACTGAAGAGAATGGAAAGCAGATATGAGCTAATGTTAACATTGAACATGTGACCATAGCCTACAGTGTTGTATCTGCTATGCCACACCCACTTTGAATGATCCAATCAAATTTAAAGGATTCCTCTGACACCTTCAGCGTGCCACAATTTTCCATTTCTGCTTGAAAATACATCCTGTTATGAAAGCCTGACATGTTTTTACTGATGTTTCACTGTGACTTTAATGTTTTCTTGTATTTGCCCACAAAATACACTACTACAATGACTTTTGTCATTCTTCTCCTTTAAAAAAAAGGGTGCAAGTTAAGGACAGGTTTAAATGAGGACGAAGTTAAAGGCAAGATTAAGGAAAAGACAGGAAGCTGGAGAGAACATTGAGCACAAAGACAGAAAATGAAAAGAGAGCTTTGAATAAAAAGAAAAGAGAAGCAGGAATGAATTAAGGAAAAAGGTGGGCTGAAGGAGACTTGAGATTTTACACAATCCCACAGGCTCTTTTTCTGCAATGATGTTTAATTATTTCCAAGGACTAGGGATTAGAGGCTTCAGTGAAAACTCCCACCTTTATGAATTAGACACTCGACAAAAACGAAGCTCCAAGGTGCTGAAAACTGTGAAATATTTGATGGTGTGCTACTACATCAAGTGTTTAATTTCTAAATGACCTGAATTTGACTCTGAGTAGCACAAAATGTGATAAAACAATTTCTGTTTATTGTAAAAAGAAGATGAAGGAGGAGAAAAGGTGAGGATAAAGAGGTAGAAGACAAACAAACTGATGAAAGTCGAGGGTGACAGGTGTTAAACCTAAGGCGGAGAGTTGAAACCCTCCTTACACACAGACTTTACACACAAATTCAGCTGGCAAGCACACACACACGGGCACATTTTCAACAGGCGAGAGGCACCACGTGTTGCAAGAGAAACACTCAGCAAGGCATGAAAATGGCCACTTAAAGAAATCACTTCATCATGACAGCAGGAAGAGCGTCACATCCTTAAATTATTCTTTCTAAAGAAACGCCAAGAATGGGTTAATATCACAGAGCAATTTTAGGACCAGCAAAAACATTTGCACACACACTTTACACACACACACACACACACACACACACACACACACACAAAATGCTGTCAGCTTTTCTCAGATAAAATGACATATTCTCTCTCAATTCTAGGCAGCTAAGGTCGAGGCAGATGTAGGGAGGGAGAGAGAGAGAGAGAGAGAGAGGAAAAAAAGATGGAGTGGGTGAGGAGAGAGAAAGAAAAAAAAGAGCAAGAGGGAGGCAGCAAGCAGCCAAGGACTGAGTGACTGTGATAAGACAGGGATGGAAGAGAAAAGATGGCCTAGAGAGGGAGGGAGATGAAGGTGGAGAGGGGGGTTAAATGACAGAGGATTATTAGGGAGATGGAGTAGGAGCTCGAGGGAAGAGTGTGGAGGAAAGGTGGAGGAGAAGAAAAAAAGAGGAGGACGAGAAGGAGGAGGAGGAGGAGGAGGAGGAGGAGGAGGGATTGCTCTTGTGAGATAGGAGGAGAACAGTAGCGAGGGGTAAAGCTGGCGTTTCTCTCATTGCCTGAATCACTGGACTGAAACTGCAAAGTCTGCTGCAGTGGAGAGATGGGGGAGGTGGGGGAGGAATGAGGGGGGATAGACAAAGAGAGCGAGGGCAAATTAAGCGGAGGAGAGAATAGACAGATCAGGGGGGTTACACCACTCTGCACAAATAGTTGCAGATAATTTGAATCTGGCTAACACACACACACACACACACACACACGTATCTGGGCCTAATGTTGCAAATAATGGGACCACTCACTCCATTACAGTCAAACTTAACCTCTCTTCACACACACACACACGCACACACACAGATTGGAGAAAAGAGATTTTAACGTCACATAAACACCCACTGCTGCTGAAACATGAGCAGTCAAACACACTTCATGCGATTACTTGCATTGCAACGCATCCTGTCTATGAGCATCTGCAGTGCATGCTCCCGAGCAAAAGTCCTGAGTCTGGAAATTAGACTCGACAGAAGACAAACTGGGACAAAACACACACACACTGAAACACACACACACACACGCACACACACACACACACGCGCACACGCTGAGGCAAGCATGCATGTTAAGTTACAGATGGTGAATTAACACACAGCAGTTACCTTGGCTGCTTTGAGCAGGTATTGGTACTGAACACACCATACCTGTGGGGAGTTATGGCAGGGTAAATAAAACGAGGGGGTGGCTGTTAGTGTGTAAATGTGTGTTTGTGTGTACACTTGAAATCATGGCTAACTTAATGTAGGCTATTATGGGATTCAGATGAGGACTACAACTGATGATTATTTTCATTATAGATTAACTGGCTGATTATTTTCTCAATTAATCCACTAACAATCTATTGAAGATCACAATATCCTGGAGCCCAACCATGAAACGCAATTAATCCTAATATCTGAGAACCTGGACTCCTGAAATTTTTGTTATTTTTGTATGATAACTGACTTAAGCTCTTTAAAAAAAACAGCTGTCTGGCTTCCTGCTCCTGCTGCTGTCTGTTCTGGGTGAAAATAAATATCTTGATGTTGCTTTCGGTCTCTCAATCTGTCTCTTTGGTGTTAAAAATAAGAACAAGCAAAATTTAAATGTGTTTCCTCTCTCCGTCCTTGTGCTTCCTCTCACCATTTACAGTCAAATAAGGTGAAATACCATAAATGATGATCTAAAAATAATCCACGGAGGAAAAAAAGAAATTTGGTTTCATGGCTGGCTTCAGTCAAAATCCACAGCCTGCTTCAGTGGTCTATTTTTATGTTTTTGGTTTATGTAATCAACCAACTCACAATTTAAAAACAGGAACTGCTTGTTCTTTGTGATTTGCAGTAAATTGAGACACTATGATGCATCATTATTTATTGATTATGACTACATTTACATGGCAATGTGGTATAAATCATGAATACACAAACATCTAACCCTCTCATGAGCTGTTTTGCCTCTTGTTTCATGGGAGATTTTACTGCAGGGTTTATGTTAAATGCTTAAAGCTGAATTCAATCCTTTTTAAGAGCTTTTAAGTATAAGTCCAAATTAGAAATCACACAGAAAAATGCCTGTTATAAATGTAATGCACTATATTAAAGCTCAAATAAAAAGCACCATATATCCCACAATAGCACATGTATGGACGTGTGTTCTTACCCAGGCTGCGGTTGCTGAGGTACTGTCTAAGGCTGACGTTGCCCAGCTGGCTGGGTGTAACCTGGCCCACCTCCAGAGCCACGGCCGTGCTCTCGCCCTCCGCCTCCATGCCTACACACACCGACTGCACCTTCAATACCAGCACCGACACCTGGAGGAAAGGAACCCATGAAAACGGGTACTTTTTCTAGACATTTCATGTTATTTACTGACTTTTTAAAGATTTTCGTATCTTACCACATCTTTGGTGGGATCGTCGGTGCTCTGAGAGGTAGCGCTGACAGTATCAGGGGACACGCCCCCCTCCTGCTCCTGACCAATCACCACTTCGGTGGCACTCTCAGTGGCGCTCTGTTCACTGATGGCATCCTTGAAGCCTGAGATGGACACGTCATCTGTACGGTACATAAAGGCGTTCAAAGGTTACTTACTTACAAGAGGAGGCACACTTCCAGCTTTGTTTTTAATAAAGTGTCACATTGTTAGGCTTTATCAAATCATGTTGAGAGTAAAGAAGCTCCCCCTGCAATACTATATTACTGACATATTAGAACAATGCTGCCACCTTCTGGTCAATACCATTTACTACCAGTACATGAGCAGAAATCTCATTTTTTTTCTTCTCTTTTTTTAAACTTGATCATGTAAAGAAAACATCTTTCGTTGCAAAGCAGTGTGGAAGTAAAAAAAAACTCTATTCTTTTCTGTTCTTGTTCAAACACTACATCTGTATTGTGCATACTTTTACGTATGAGCATGACACCATAAAACAACACAACTAACTTCCATGCATATAATCCAGCTTTGAATAACAAAGGCTACTACTGAGCAGTTGTGTGTGAGAATAGAGTGACGTTTGCTCCACCTCTCTCCAGCAGACTATATGCGTCTCCATCCTCCATCGAGTAGCTGTCTATGGAGATGTTGTCCAGCGACTGCAGGGATGGGCTCTTCTTCATGTTCTTATAGGACACTGAGAAACTGGACTGGCTGCGGTCCCGCATCAAACGACCACTACGACAGAAAGGACACTGAGTCTCTTGGAGCAGAGTGTGCGTAACAGACAGATCATCTAAATCATAGCTTCTGTAAAGCTTGAAATCTGCTTTAGGTACAACTGACCATGCACGCCATTGATTTATGACTGATTGAGTCAAAAAGAATCAGAAAAGAGTGTGTGGTGTTGTAAAAGGTCACATCAGAATCAAGTGTTTACCCTTCCAAGCCTTAGAAACTATACAAAGAAAAACAGTCTCAATGGAAACAATCAAAGTGGCTCCCAAAAGACTCAGAACACAAGGCTGGAAAAAAAAAACTATCATGAACAAGAAACTTTATTTTTTTATGTCTACCATCAACCACGAGTCAACAGGTCGAAACCAAACAAAGGAAGAACTGACTCACTCACCACACACACACATAACACACAGAGGCGGACCAGCGTGTCATGCACACATGCAATGCATGCCCACAGGGGACCCACATACACACATCTGCATTGATTTGTTTTCATCCAAGGATCACAAGAACAAGGACACATTCACACATAAACACACACACAGTATACACACACACACACCGATTAATACAGCTAGTCACAGATCCAGTGCCTTACATGTTGGACATGGAATAAAGGGAGGTGGATCTGCTGGAGTTTGAGGAGCTGAGGAGATCAGAAACCACAGACAAACTTCCTTTCCTTGGTAGAGAGAAAACACACACACACACACACACATCTCACATGGGTCAAAGCCAAGGTCAAGAGGCAGAAAAGGAAGTGAATGAGATCTGATATGACAGGATACATGATGAGCGGACAGACAGTAGATGAAAACACAGAAAGACATGGCAGCTTGAGGCCAGCCAACATTCACAACATGAAGTGAGACGACTGAACGTTTATACTGACACACACTCTCATGTGGGAGCTCAACACACAGCTCTTGTGTTCAGAAACAGACAGATTAAATTAGAGAGAGAAAGACTTCATCATTAGCTTCATCACTCATCGATAAGCACATGGGAAAGTCGATTATGAAATTTAAAAACTGACAGACGATTACTTGGATGATGTATGAGCTTTTAGAGGCTTAAACTCATCAATTCATCTCTTGAATAAATAAATAATTTGTTATTTGTTCAGTTTATAAAATGTCAGAGATGATGAGAAATGCAGGATACGGTAGAGGTGAACAATTTGTTTTTTAATTAAAAAATAATTGACAGTTTAATGCAATGATTAAGTTGCTTGTTTCGTTTAAGAAACATTAAACTAACTATCATTCGAAAACCAAAAAAAAGCAGTCAGTCATTGCATTAGAAACAAGAAATCAAGTAAATATTCTGCGTTAAAATTTTTTGTGGATTTATGTTCTGTCAAGTGACTGATTTAATGATTCAAGTAGAAAATGAATCAGTCTGAAAGGTGCTTGAGGCAAAATAATTGTCTGAATCTGCCGCTGGCCCTGTGTGGAGCACTGACTAAATGAACAAACAGCCTTTTGTGTAATCAAGTAAATACCTGGATGTTGACTGAGGCATCTTGGTGGCTGCAGTCGCATCTTTGTCATTCCAGTCTTTGCTGCTGAGAGGGTCAGCCGGGGGGTCACTTATCTGAGTTTTAGAGTCTAGTCCGACTCCCACTTCCTCAGCCCCAGCAATCCCATCCACCGCTGTGTCGCCCCCCTCCTCTGAACTCCACCTCCCAGAGTTTTTAGCTGAAGTCCTCTCCTCCAGTGAAGCTTTGTGATTTGACTCCGGACGTGTGGTTGAGGAGGAGGACGTAGGGATGAGAGGGGTGGGACCTTGGATGGGTCCACCCTCTGTGCTTTCGCCACATAACAGCTGGTCTACAGTGCATGGCCCTTTTGCTGCTGCTCCCTCTGATCCAGATCCAGCTCCTTCACTCCCCTTCTCCCCATCCCCTGCATCGCTACCTGGTTCCAGTGTTCCTCGGCTCTCTGAGGGGGACAGCTCCGACCCCAGAGGAGATCCTGAACCCTCAGGCTGAGGGACGGGCTTGAGGAGCAGGGAGACCTCTGCACTTTTAAGCAGGAGACCCAGGCAGACAGTGAAGGGTTGGTGGTCTGCAGGATGCTCAGAAGGAGCCTTACGGTCTCTTTTGGAGCCCATCTCCTCCAGGTCCTGCTGTAGTGTCTGCTGCAGGGCTTTGATGCTGCGCTGAAGATGCATCAGAAACACATACTGCCGGTGGCTCACCTGCACGCACAGACCAAACTGGTTATTACACTGTATGATGATGGATCACTGATGTAATGGGTTATTTTTAATTAATAGGGAATCTAAATGAACCGAATGAGAGAAGAATCACTTTATATAACCATTATTTTCATCATCCATTAATCTGGTCATTTGCCATGCTAGCTGCCAATAAGTCAGCTCAGACTAAAATATCTCAACAGCGACTACAGACATTGCCAGAATTTATTTTTACAAATATTAATTGTCCCTAGAGGAGGAATCCTGATGTCTTTGATGATCCTTAAGCTTTTCCTTTGTGCCAGCCTAAAATTTTCACTTATTCAGTGAAATACCCAGCATCTACTGGATGGACTGGCTCAAAATTTGGCTCAGACATTCATTTTCTCCACATCTCCACAAGATGAATTTTTCCTATTCCAAAGTTTTTCATTTAAGTCCTTTTTTTCTTTATATTAAATCGATCAAATCTAGATTTTAGAAGATGGGCCAGCAGATGTTTTCCAAATATGATAAATGAACTTCCTATTAATTCACTTATGATGTATTTTTTCATTTTAGCACTAAAGGCAGCTATTCAATTCTTGCTTCCTTTTGTTATGATGGAACTTTGAGGTTACAGTCACACAGAATGTAAACATTCACCAGAAAAACATACTACACAGTATTTGAAAAAAAAGAAATAAAAAACATACCTGAGCGCTTAAATGTTTCTGCACGTGCACCAACACATGCACACCTGTATCTTTACTTGCTGACAAAGCAGAGGAGGAGGAAGGAAGGCTGTCCAATGAGAGGCGTTTATGGAGTCCGTTGCTGGGAGGCAGCGATGCATCATTGCTGGGAGATGATGTTGGTGCACCATCGGTGCTGTAATACTCCTTTAGTAATCGTTTCCTCTGCAGACGTGCAACAGCCTCTCCTGATGTGCTCCTGGACAGACCTGATCCAGCAGCGCTTCTGAGCCTCTCCTGGTGCTGTACAATTTTTGCAGGCTGACACGCCCACACGCTGAGGGGGAAGGAGTCCACAAAGGGCTGCGGCCGCCCTTTGCCCCCACGGGTGCCCTCATAGTCCACCCAGAACTGGGCAAAGTGCAACGCCCAAAAGTCAGTGGCAGCCGGCATCTTGAGGGCATCTGTGCCCATCGTCGGCACTACCAGGCCCCGGTAGATGTCATGGAGCTTGGTGTCTTGTTCATGAGCATGACGTTGGAAGACAGGATGGAGGAGGGGTAAGGAGGAAGAGGAGCGAGGGAACGAGGAGAAACTGGGAGAAAAGAAAGGTTCCTCTTCAAAAGCCTGCAGCAAGGCTTCAAGGTGGGAGCGAGTGCAGTTAGCTGGATGCCGAGTATTCGTGGCCACCATTTCTGAAGTTTGCACTGAGATGGAGCGAGGCAGATCGGCTGGACAGGAGGCATCCCGATCAGTGGGAATCACCAGCTAATGGAAAACAGGAAACAAAAACATAAGCATTTACACCAGAGAATACCAGTGAATGCAGACAAAAATAAGTCTACCTTTATGCATTCCACCTCACCTTGAGCATAAGTCCATCAACCTTGATGTCAACATGCTCATCTGGTTTTTGTGAGTCACTGAGCTTGTAGATCTCCATGAACTGCTCCAGACTCTGCCTGAGGTCCAAGGCAAAAAGGTTGATCCACACCAGGCTGCGAGGATCCAGAACCAGCTGCAGGGCGTTCAGCTGGACGTACAGGTTAGGACATGGGACTACAGGACAGAGGTGTGGAGAGTAAAAGATATTATGGCGACATTATTGTGAATTCTTATTTTCAATTTTCTAGTTATTATTTTTTTTAATTATTCTTGTTGTTACCAGAAATTTCTTAGACAAAAAAAGAAAAGAAAATAATCTCTAATGGTTTCTAATAGAGGGAATTTGTGAGAAATCCATATGGTGAATTAATTGGGTGATTTCTCATTCAGAACACTGGGCGTGATTCAGAAAATCAATGTCCTTTCAGCCTCACAGCAGTCAATGACTTCCCAACAGCTGAACGAATGGGCTGAATAGATCCATGAGGGAAGTGAGAAATAGAAAACTGGTGCCAAAACAATGGACCTGCTGTATAAAAACAGCCACTTACACAGCTTATACCATTTTAAACACAGATTAATGTTTGTAAAGTTTGTAAGGTGCTACTTTCTTAAGCGTTAAAGCACAGGGGTCTTACTGGGGTAGTCTTTTCCGTCAGGGAAGTAGTACTCTGTAAACTCCACATGAATGGCTGGCATCTCCGGGGGAAGATACAAGGACTTCTTATTGCAGGAGATCATGGTCTTGGGGCTGGAGCGACGTTGGTCTGCTGTTGACACCTGCAACACAAAAAAAAAAAAAACAGTCACCTTTGTTAAAAATTAGAAGTACAGATGTTTGTTGTTTCAGGGTTTTCATATATGAAGGCTTGTAAGCCTGACTGCGTTTGTAATGACCTGGTAGATGCTGAAGTCAGCCATCCTGAGAACAACAGAGCTGGACATGAGCTGGGTCTTGGGGCTGTGAGTTGGAGGAGGACTGAAGGAGGTGCTGGAGGAGGTGCTTATTTTACCTGCAGAGGATGAAGGAGAAAGGGAGGAAAAGAGAAAGAGGAAACAAAAATGAAAACAGAACGACAAAGAAGGAGACAAACAGAGCGACCTCTTAGTTCTGCAATGGGAAACCTCAGTGCCTTGCAAAAGGTGTGTATCACCGCACCCTGCTGTGCGCACACACACCGCGGTACCTGGCTCTAGACACCAGCAGCACTGGACTGGAGGCTGTGTGTGTGAGCTCCACTCTGGGAGTCCTCCATCTGCCTCCCTAAGCCCTATTCCTCCTGCTCTCTCCTGACTTCCTAGAGGCCCATACACATCGTCCCTAAGGGACACTGGAGGACAGAAAACCCACAGGGATGATGTGCTGTGTGTGTGCGCCAGGATATACATCAAAATATATACCCTGAACAAGTACCCTACATGTAATATATGTTTAGATGCGTGTTTTTACCGTGTTGTGGGGAACCGTGTGCCGGGGCGGGGCCTTGCTGGTCTCGAACTGCGCTTTTCAACATCTCCACGTTGGACTTGAACTCATCGAGCAGATTCCGTGCCCAGCCCTCTCTGGTCTTCGTGGCTTCACTGTAGTGCATCCAGTGGACACAACTGTCACCTTGGAGATGAGAGAGGTGGAAAATTAGTCCATCAGCCGTGCTGGTTGTGCTACTGCTTGATATTGCATGTTTTTTTATGACTGTATTTCAGTTATTATCAGAGATATATACTTATACTAAGTTAAAGAGACTAAAAATAAGTCTTCTATTTACCAATAGTAATAATAAACTGAATTTACTGCAAGCCTTAAGCTAACCTAGCTAACTAGTTTCATATTACACTACAACAATGAAATTTTTCAGGTAGTTTGAGATGAATTACAGCATGTTTAATATTCGTAAACATGTTGCTCTGACTTTATGGTCAGGTAGTGATGGTGGCTTAACTGCAGGATTCATACCTGCTCTGTGGAAAGGATAGTAGTCCAGAGTGATGGAGCTGAAGGAGAGCTGCATGGCTCCACCTGTTATCCTCTTATTAATCACTACACAGCGGGAGGAGACAGAAAGAAAAAAAAACCATTCATTTTTTTAATAAAATGTTTCAAAAACAGACTGGTGGCAAAGAATAATGAATAAAACACATGTAAAAGGGGCTACTGAGGTATGATGAATGTAGACCCATATGTTACCTTTGTCCTTAGCGTGGATGTCGTCACAGATGTGCAGGTCGAGGTGTGTGATCTGGAGGTGGTGGGATGTCTCACACACATCGTAAGCGCTGAACAGCTTGGCCATGGTTGCACTCTGGTCAGCTGCTGTGGACGCCTGCTGTGTGCGCACCTGCTGGGCTGAGGGGGGCGCTGATGACACCTGGTGAACACATTATACCATAATTAGTGTTGAAGCTTGAGATACTGATGATGGTGCTTGTGGTATTGGTTCTTATATTTTTTAGACT
The DNA here is from genome assembly GCA_029814665.1 of Acanthurus lineatus. Classification (NCBI taxonomy): domain Eukaryota; kingdom Metazoa; phylum Chordata; class Actinopteri; order Acanthuriformes; family Acanthuridae; genus Acanthurus; species Acanthurus lineatus. The sequence continues at coordinate 13,430,260 of JAPZDV010000015.1, forward strand.
ATTTCTATGTTTAATCTGGTAATAATTCTACTGGAGTTTCAGTAGTTTGTTGTTTGTCTATTTATTTGTTTGTTTTTTGTATTAAAGTGTTCGCCTTATGGATATAACAGAGAGATTAAACTCAGGTTCATTTAACAGATGAATCATGCAATGCTCAAATCTCCCAGCAGATGGCGTGTCACACCTAACATCAGAAAACACACTGTCCACTGTATGTTCTGTGGGATGAGCATAGGTGTGAATTTGTGTGGGCAATCAATGTACATTTCGTAAGTGCATGTGCTAAGGAAGCAATAAATAGAACAGACTGAGAGACCCCATCAGCAACAGAGGGAGGATGACGATGTAGGCCGATAGACGCCATATGGCATTAGGTTTGTGACACAGAGAGGGGGAGACAAGATTTTCATGGACACAAGGACAAATTATCAGACCATGACGTAGCTTAACCACAGAGGTAGAATGAGGGCACTGACAGGCAGAGGGAGTGGGAGATGTTAAGAATGTGAAAAGGGAAAGGGAGACAGAAATAGAAAGATTAATCAACAATTATACAGAGTGAGAAACAAGTAAAGAAAACCACTGTATGTCACTGCATTTGTGGATTTCTATGTGAGTCGGTCATGCATGCACCTGGTCTTCAGTGGCCATGCTCTTCCTCTGCTGTGCAGACTTCTCCATGGCCTCGCTGAGAGACTTGGCATACTGCACCATGGCTTTGAGCTGGGAGTCGGTCAGCACCCACAGCAGGTCGTCCAGGATCAGAATCAGCTTGGAGGCCACCACATTACAGTCCTTAATCTGCATCGGGTACAGTCAGTTGTTATGAACATGCATTATGCAGGTGGAGTTAGCCTGAGAGCTCCCACTGATGTAACATGAAACTCTGAGGGAAATTCTTTTGCTGTGTGACATCATTTGAAACCAGCAAGGATTAACTAAATTCACTGGAACTGTACTGAACTTCTTTTTCTCTTTCTGAACACAAAGAAAACTTAAGAACAATTTACAAATCCTTTACCAGGCAAATCCCAAAAAGAATATTCCTTTTAACAATGTCATCAAAACTGCACTGACACAATTTTAAGGAGAGACTCAATTACTTAAAAAAAGGTCTGTGCTTGTTAGGGTACATTATCTCCATATCTTCAATCTTCATATCTCTGACAATAAGTTGTGTTCTTTATTTGAATGCACACTAGCCATCTGATAAACCGCTGCTTCTGTCCCTCCAGCCTTTTAGGCCACACAGAGAATTACTGTTCACAGTGGTGAATGGATGTTGCTTGGAGCAGTCTTGGTTTCATGGCTGGTCCATCAAATTTCCAAAAATGAATGGAAATCTATGATCTATGAATCTATTCATAGGTTTCATATTTGTGCATTTGTGTGTGTGTGTGTGTGTGAGGCTGACCCTTCTCTTCAGAGTAACTCGGATCTTGGACTGGTTGGTGATGAGGCGAATGGGGGCACTCAACATCTCATGCTCTGCGCTCTGGATGGCATCAGCTTCGATTCGGATCATCTGCCAGCTGATTTCCTTGAACGTCAGGATCTGGACCAAACAGGTGTGTTACTACATAAAACTGGATGATACAACATCCATGCAGTCTCTTAAAAACAAGAAAAAAAATAAATACAGACCTCTCCCCTCTGAGGGTCCTGGATGCGGGTGAATCGCAGGTCACTGATGCTCCAGCAGGTGTTGACGCTGTGGACTTGCAGCTGTGAGAGTTCAAAGGAGGCGTTAAAGGCCTTGGCACTGATCCTGATGACGATGGAGTTAATGGACAGCGACATCCCCTCTACAACCTTCTCTGCAAAGCCATATTCACTGAAGACAGACGGATGGACAGAGAGTTAGGTAAACAAGGTTATAAACAACAACAGATAAATGTACCAACAGATTTAGCCTGTACATAATTTCAAGAACAAATACTTAATTATTGAGCCCCAGATTTTCTAGATTTTCACCTTTGACCTGATGCTGTTGCTATGGGTGACGGGCCATTCGGAGGGCGGGGCTCATCACAGGTGCTCATCTCCATCTCCACTTTATCCAAGGTCTGCAAGCAAATTGTGGAATTAATTTCACCACCAACAACACATGGCTTTAATTTCACAAGTCGTTTTCAGGCTGCTGTGGCCATTTCTATGTACCTGATGACTACAGCCTTGTTTTAAAGGCTGTCGTCTATGTTTTTCAATGGTAAGATAATCATGTCGGTCATTTAGAAACAAAGTTAGGCTAAAAAGGGGCAACTCCGGAAGCTGGAAACCTGTTTTTAAGTTCAAATGATAAAAATAAACTTGAAATGTTTTGTTGCAGTCTGTTTACTTCTTTGTCACTGGAGTTCTGAGAGTCGCCTACATATTGCTCACTTACACATGAGTAGTAGCCTTGTTTAGTGAGATAAAACACCTAGAAACTTTCATCTACAAATTTTTCCAATTCTGTTCTTAGATAAGTTACAGCTAGCCTTTCATGGCTGTATGTACCACTTTCAAGCAGTAACATCTCCTCTCTTGTGCCAAAAGTGTTACAAAACACCATGTGCTTTAAGTATGTATGGGACTAAGGACCACACACAGGTGTAGAATGGAGTGTGTCCTCCCTCTGTTGTTAGTTTCAGGCTGCCTAGGCAATGGGAATTACAACTACCTGGGGACTGGGACCAGCCTGTCACCCTGACACCTGAAGCCTGCAATGAGGGAGAAGCTGGCAGTCATGATGTAGACACAGAGGCAGTTCAGGCAAAATCTTAGCACTGTGATGCAGGAAATTGCCACAAACAAAGTCAAGTTGCAGTCTCACAAAAGTCTGGACGAGACTCTGAGAGGTCCACCAGGCTGAGGATAAGCACTTGGAGGCACTCAAAGACAACATATCTGCAAGTAAGTCAAAGGGGGCTTTCACTGTGGCTCTAGGAGGTTCAGTAGAACAAGATCCACTGCTGAAGATAAGAATCTTCTCTGACTTGGCAGCAGCTACATTACTGCAACTACCATCTTCATCACCATGGTGGGGAATTGTGCTGCCTCAGCTACACCATTTACAACAATAACTCCAGACGATCCCAACTCAGTGATGATGAAAAGCCGTACATGAAACAGCAGTGTTACAGCTCGAGGCTGCAGACAGTGTGTTTGTGGAGCTCTACGATACCCTTCACCTTGTGATGAACTGCCTCAATTAAAATGTGATGGACGTAAGTAAATTATGCAGGAGTGCAGGCGGTTAATCTGTTCTAATAGCTTAACACTGTGAAACACCAAATCAATTTTAACTTCTTGTGGACTTGTGGCACAAAAAGATTCAATGGCTTCAATGACAGTTAACTAAATACAGAAACTAGACTTGTGTCCTGTTACGATGAGAGACAGTGAAGCAGGTAAAACTTACCAAAGAGATTGGGTGAGTCTTCAATTTTGTCCATGGTATCTGTGAATGAAAACAGAGTTAATGGCTTTCCAGCCTCACAGTATTCTGATCCCTACAGAAAGCACTTGGCCTTTTAATCCTTCCAAAAGGCTAAATTACTAGCCAATGGGACGTACAAATCAAATGAAATGCAACTCAACTGCACAGAAATAAATCGAGCCAAAACAGCAGGCGAAACAGCTCAGAGATGAAGGAGAAAAAAAGAAATCAATGAGTCTACACTTAGTGGCAGTTCACTCCATTCAGCTCCAGAGCTCCATTAATCCCCAACATGCAGCCTTTTGATTCAGCTCTGTGTCAAATTATATAGCAAAAGAGATTAAATGCTTATTTTCACGTGTAGTTTTTTTCTTTTGCGACTCGTTCTCTGAGACTTCATAAATCAAGAAGTGAGAAAATGCTCAGAATTTACTGCTCTAATTGAATTAGAGACACATTTTATCGACTTGTCATACAGTTACTGGGAGTTGCTTGGTGTTGCTGGGTGCTAGCTCAGGCCTGTTACTTTAAGCCATTAAAACAGAATCTTTTATTGCTTGCTAGATCAATGTATGTATATGACTTATCAATCAACTTATATATATCCTTAATCTGTGTGTGACAGACGGTTAAAACTATGGTGTGAGAGTCTTGGGTTTAGCTCCTTTGCAACAGGAAAACACAAAAAAGTGGATCTCACAACCAAGGAAGTGAGATAGAGATCTCTGTTCTTCTTTTTTAACCAGTTTAACAGTAAAACTGCAACACACAGTGAGCTGCAGCCAGAGGGTCCCACAGTTCCTCTGTTCACTGAGATATCTGGAGCTACACACAAACATAGTGTAAATGAGGTGGGTTTTATAAGAGCAGCACTACGTTTGAGTTACACATACTGTCAATGACACAGCAACTAAGTCAAGTAAGTAAAACAGTCTACATCTGTCAAGTCTGCAGACCAAATGAGTGAATGACAAAAGCTAGCGACCAATAAAATGTGTATATAAACTAGGTGATTGATGTGACAGAACAAAGATAAAAAAAACTGAGGTGGAGGAGGAAAAGAGGAGGTGGAACATGGACCTTGGTCTGAATAAAAGTCCAGTCACGAAGCAAGTAACGCAGCCCCATTCACTGTTTCCAGGGTGTGTCAGACTCTGCTTTTATACATGACGACCATTATTGCATCAAGGGCATCAGAGAGCTCTAGTATGTGAATGCTCAGTGCAAAGAGGCATTTAAACCGTCTATGATGAGTGTTAGTTTGTATTTATCTACATTATGTGATTTAAGTGTCAAGCTGTCTGTATGCAAACAAAAGATAATTAGATCGTCATTAAGTTTTCTAGGTCTCCTTTGAATTGAGCCTGAAATAAAACCATGTACATCAGTTTTACATATCATATTAAACATCCTTTAGTAAAATAAATCTTTTCTCTGTATCCTGGTTTTAACAATACCCTTTGGGCAATAAAGCTGTTTGTCAAAAAAATGACATTACCATATCTCTATTAAAAATTAAGCTTCAGCTTGTTGCCAGTTAGCATGGCTTAGCATGAAGACTGTAAACAGAAGGGAACGGCTAGCCAGGCTCTGTCTGATGGTGTTTAAATCTACTACCTGCACCTCTAAAGTGTAAAAAGAACAATTTCCTGTTTTATAGAGGGTCACCTGCCTGGCCATTTCTTGTCTCTGAGCAGTTGCCATGCAACCAGTGAAGGAAGTTGATGTGTCTGGCCAAGAAACAGTCAGGTACATAACCACCTGTGAGACCACATGTCATTTTTACATCCTCAGTTTTTGTAATGATTAAACCAAGGACCTGTAACGAGCTTAAAAGGTATGTGATATATAAATTTTGTTACCTTAGAACAGAACCAGGCTAGCAGTCACCTCTCTTTACATCTTTACATTAAGATTATCTATACGGCTCATGGCTGTGGCTTTATATTTATGGTACGTGAGACATGAGCGAGGTTAACCTTCCCCTTTAACATTCCACCGGAAAGTGAATTGGCTTATCTCCCAAAGTGTCCCTCACCCTGATGGCGGCCTTGTTGCAGCACACGCGGTTGATGGCCAGCCAGGTGGGCAGGTCCAGCAGGCTCTGGAGAACCTCCTCATCCAGCTCCAGGTTGGTCAGCTGGCCCTCCCCCTTCAGCGTGCTCAGGTTGATCTTGTCCGGCGACAGGTTCTTTGCAAACCTACGAGACGCAGATGAAAGGTGCAGCTTTGAGCTGGGAAATATTTATAGAAACAAGTTCTTGGCAAAGTGACGGGCTGGCATAACAAAACCCCGACTGTTAGGCCTGGTTCGTTGGACAGGAACAGAGAGAGATTCATTTCCAGTTCAACACTTTGTTTTTGAATAAATGTTTATTAATCATAGTTTTACATCAGTAGCCGCCAATATAGTTTCTCAGAGCCTTTTGTAAACAAGAAAAAAAAAATACTTTAACAAAGAATGAATCACGTATGGGAACAAACTTGAGACCTCTACAGAATCCCCCAAAAATTTAATTTAGGTCAATAAAGATACAGTTTTGTTATTGACTGTAACTGTTTGCTTTTCTTCCAAAGTGACCGCTTAATCTGATAATGCCAAGGGGAAAAGAGGTGCAAGGTACAGAGTGTTTGAGCCTAAAAAATGAAAAATGTACAATATGAGCAGTATATATGATTCAAAGACAGCAGACAGGGTTGTACAGTGAGAAATGAGGTGAAGACCTTGGTCTGACACTATATTTTATGTTAAAGCTCAGGACAATTGCAGTCCATGAGTCTATGCTAGGTAAAACGTGGGTACAGGACAGAGTGTACTTAAACCTAGCGAAAAAATGCCAACAAATACCTCTAATTAAAGGGTGAAAACTCATATTAATGATTTTTCCTCACTGTCTCAGGGAAATCTTGCGTAAGGTCTTTGTATGTTGTATTGACTCTGTGTGCTTAGTCTATTTGCTCTTAGCTTAAGTAAGTAAACTTAAACACACAAGCTCAAAGTCAATGATCTAAGTGTTGTCTGCTTTAACAGATTGATTTGCAGTTAATAGTTAGCAAAGTGGTCAGATCTTAAATGGTTCATTGACCTCTGAGGATCAGTCTAATGGAATCTGCACAGCAACAGTGATAGTATTGATTTTACCTTCCTAAGCTGTCAAGAACCACACAGTCTCAATTATGCAACATGTACAGGTGCAAAATAACAGAGGTCCTTTTGTTTTTCAATCTACCTCATGTTTGAACATTGTAGATTGAGGTCGAGTAACAACACAGTAATGCACAGAAACAAAAAGAAAGCTTTAGTAGCTTAGATCTAAGCTAGTCTTTTGTAGTGGAAGGAAAGAGAGACTCACTCTTTCTTAAACTCACACATACAGTACAGGTGGACTTAATCTTGTTATCAAGATAATCTCTCACACACTACAGGAATGTGTACACCTGTAAATAGGGCCAGATCAAAGCTCAGGGTTTCACCACCAATACACAATTCCTGACAGGGCCACTTAATAATCATTGCAGTAGCATCAAGATATAAAACTAAAGGTTTATTATTTTACTGCCCTAACAACTTAGATATACACGTGAGGAATGTGTGTGCTCATAAAGCCACAACAGCGCTGGGTGTCATTTGAACTTCTTAGATATCGCTGGCAATGCAACTTGATGTTTGTCACTTATACCAAAATAATCCTTATTTTTGAATTAAAAGTCTGTGCACATTAACCACCTTAGAGCTCAAACTGCTGTCTTAACAAACAACTGGGGCAGATCTGGAGAGATGAGATCTGGGGCACATGGTAATTGTGAGGGATTTTAACAAGGTTAAAGGCTCTTACTTTAACATTGTGCTCCAGATCTCATCTGCATCCTTTACATGTTATCCAATAGCTATTACTCTTTTTTTTTAAACCCCAATTCTACAAAAATGTTATTTAATTGTCATGACTCGTATCTGATGAGTTAACTATGGTCTCTAATGCTCAGTTTGGTTCATAATATCAAATGCTATTGTTGAAATCAAGTTATGGGTGCTGCAAGAAGACCATTTGCATTCTCAGCTATCAAAAAGTGGTGAGGATTATGGAGCCGCTCAGTAACTGGATATTCACAGCGAGACAAAAGGTTTTTTGTTCTGATGGTCTGAGTCTTCACTGTAGGAAGGCTATGCGGAGACATAGGAAGGTACACTTAGGTTCGATATCTGCTGTGCAAAAAAATTTCTTTGTCAAATGAGCAACGCTTTGTGATTCAGCTGCCCACGTTGTAAATGATTCAGTTAGTCAAATTCCTGCGTCTTTCCACTCAACACCTTCTCTTGGCAGCGTCAGATTCTTCTCTCATTCAACATCCCTGTAAATTATTCAGCGGCAGCAGCAGACATAAACAGATACTTGGCACAGTGGAACAAGACAAAATAACACACTCTCATCAACAGAACACGAATTACATTATGTGCACATGAATTCACACAGGCAAACACATAGTCAGACAAAAAAACACACTGAGAGATAAATGTTGCTGCTGGACCGTCTCAGCCTTGTGACCAAGTGAAATATTCATCCCTGCTGCTGATCAAGTATCAACCAGTTAGCCAGCTAAATTCACTCGCCCTCTCACTCCTTATCCGGCTTCTCTGTCTCACCTGGGCCACCTCCTGCCTCCTCTCCCCTTCTTCCAAAGTCATAAATAAACCAATACTCAAATCAAATGATATTCTGTTCATCAGGTGGCTAATATCAGGGCTACCAAAGCTAAATAAGCTAAGTAAAACGTATAAACAGAACTTGCTTGTTCCTAAAGAAAAAAAAACAGTGAGAAGCATATAGCATTAAGTTCACACACACTGTAATCTTTTCCTTTCACTTCATTAGTCATTATTCCAGTCAACATGGTCTGAGCTCACTGGACCAAATTCAGGATAACAGATGACAGGACAAGCTACTGGCTGGGAAGGAGCCTATATTCCAGTCAAACATAAAAATGACCTCTAAGCAATAAAATACACTCCCACGTTCCTCTGTAGAAGTTTTTTTTTGTTATTTATCTACTGGAGTCTTTGCTAAGGAGTAAATATAAAATGTAGATAAGGACTATAAAAGAATCATGATTGAATAAACAATAGCTTTGATTTTTTGCTGCTCAAACCTTTTTTTTTGCTTACCATAATTTTCTAGATTTTTGTGTGCGATTCAGCTAAACCTAAAATGTCTTCAACAGCAGGCTGATCTTTCAAACTTTCCCTTAACCACAAAAGACTGAAAGCAAAGTGAAATCCACCATCATTTATGCTGATGTAAATGGAAACAGGGAGACTCCCAGCTTTTTCCTGCTCTAACAGTGGATTTGTGGCGCAGCCTGATGACATCAGTGCCAGAAAGAGAGGAGCCTGAGGGAAGATGTCCAGAGTGACTCAGACGGACAACAGGCTTGTTTTTAGCAACTAACACTGAGGAAACGTAACAAGAGAGGAAGAAATACAGGGACACATAAAAAAAGAGACACTGGAACCTGAAGTTATTAAAGGAAGAAAGACAGGAGGTATTCTCAGGGCAGTCACGTTGGATTTAGGAATCTGATTCTCCAAAGGACGACAAGAAATTATCCGGGATGTTACCACATTCTTTCCTGCCAATGCTCATTTGACCAAGCAGCAGGCTTGGCTTAACAACAACAACACAAACGAAGAATGTGACATTTAAACAAGCCTCTAAATCCTTCACTAGCCCATTCAGTGTGATAGGGTACAGTGTGATGAGTGTAATAAGTCTGGTGTTATGAAAAAAAAAAAGTTAGACTCTTCTTCTCAGTAAAGTCTGTTTCTCTAAATGGAAATGAAGCCACTTTACATTAGTTTGAAAAACAAAAACAAAAGAAAAACAGAAACAGAAACAGCCACTATAGCTTAAAAGATACATGTGGCACAATGAAGAAATCCAATTAATGAAATGAAATTACCTTTTCAGGCAATTATATACTGATGAAAACACTGTCATCATGCTGGGAACAATTAAGAATTTCATATGATGGTGGTCATATGTTGCAAGTTCATGACATGGTATTAAATGTTGCATTATTGTTTTTTAAAAATTTTTTTTTCTTTTAGAGATCATATGTTACTGCATTTCTTCATTCTGTTAGAGGACAGCAGCACTGCAGTGTGCCTGCAGTGTGGGTGTGCTGGTAAATTAGCTGTGAACCTTAAATCGACCTGACCTAAAAAACAACATGCATAAACTTGTTTTCATTAGCTGTTGGCATCTCACATCCTCACCTAATATTAACAAGAAATGATATTATCTCTAAGAATCTTCTGTTGACGTCAAAGCTTGACTAAAGATGGAGAATGAAAACATGCTCTGACTGTTTTTCAGTGCATAACACAGTCCAGGTGTCTTTACTGGCAAAACTTTTAGTACTTTTATTGTTAGATGTCTGCAAAACTATTTAAAATAAGTGATTTAATAAAAGCTTTCCAAATGTTAAGTGTGTTGGTTTTGTCTTAAGAGTGAGGGTTGGTGATAATGCAAAGGCAGTCAAAGGAGTTTCAACCAAAAAAGGCAAATGCTAAAAAGTTTGTAACACATTATGATGAAAGTGGTTATCATGCTCTTCATAATGATGAAATCTTGACATAAATAAAGCGAAAAGCTACATAATAAAAGGACAAAACCCAAGTGAAATGACATCATTGACACAAGACTTGACACTTTGTGATAGTGTTGTATTTGCAAATACAAAAACTTTTCCTTCTCTCAGCCCTGTCCTTTGCTGTCTCATCCTGAACAACGTTCAATTCTAGCATCTTTTCGAGGAATATGCTGTATTTTTTTTAACCCTGAACACCTACACGGAGCTTTTTCCAGCCAGAAGTAGTGTCAGCAGTCTTCCTTTTAGACTGCATTTGGCACCAACAACCTACAGTGATAACAAATAAAGGTTACTTTGATGAGCTTACTAAGTTTTGAGCTGCAGGATAGTAAGGGAGCGCTGCTAATGATTGATTTCATTGACCCAAAATAAATTACAATAAAAGTTCCCCCTTTATGGAATTTATACCCTTTTCCAGTGCTGCAGTTTTGATCATTTCTGACCCGCCAGTTAAGATACTGTCCCCAAAAAAGACTGAGTCATCTTAAAGTTATCGCTATGAGGGATTAGATGAATTACTTCTAGCCTACATACTGGCAAATATAAAAAGACACACACAACTTACAGCCCTACACATACTCAAAAACTCTACAAAACTCCCCCACACACATCAAAAGCACTACAATTCAACAACTCCCAGGCAACCTGTCAAAGTGAAGTGAGTTTATATTGGCAGGGAGGGCCCTGGAGTCCTGGAATATTCATGACCCCGTGGAGACAGAGAAAAGGTCAGCATGAAGCAGAAAACAATCCAAGATCCTGGTTACACTGCGGCAGAGGATGCCATGGCCCACACAAACATTTAAAAACACACACACACATGCCTATTTCACAGCTACACACTGATGAGACACCCACAGCCAGGCACTCAGTCATGACTCATGCCATAATAGCCATCCCACCAGCAGTGAGCGATAACACTGGTACTAGTGGAGTTTATCACTGTGCTGCATCATTACACAGCTACTGCAGGATGGAAAGAGTCAGGCCTAAAGAGGCTCATGATGATAAACACAACAGCAGAAATGGGCCGATCTCTCACCCCGATGGGCACTAAAGCTCCACTGATGAATAAGTGACAGAGTTACATGTGCACACAATGAAACATGTTCGTAATATCAGTGTTACAATCCCTCATGCTCAACCGCAGCTGACTCTGAGTTCAAAATGGTTCCCTAAACTAACTAGTCACCTCTTAACTGATTTCCCCAACCAATGAATCATCTTCATTACATCAAATGAAAATACTAAAGCACCACTTACAGGATAAAGATTAAACATATGTGTTATTTGTTCAATATTAAACCCTAAAAAACAAGAGAAGCTTAAACATCTAGACTTAAATCCAAAATAGACTTTGCATACCAGCCTGACTATAAGGCTAATCTCCCAGGTCATGAACTCATCCCATCTGAAGAGAGTGATCGTCTTTTACTTAGGGCCCCGCTCTGTGCAAGTTAGTCTATTTACAGCTTTGCCTTATGCATATCAAACAATATATCCCTGTATCACTCAAAATGTCTACATTTCCCTGTGACCAAGGCTCTGAATTATGCTGATCTGTGGTCTCATGATACCAATAAGCTGCCATTTACTCTGTAATCGGTTTGGTATGGAAAGCACATGGCATCATTTCATAGCAAACTACAATCTGAGGACTCAAACTCCATATATAAGGTGAGTTAGAGTGAGTACATGGAATTTTTTGGTTAATTTTAAACAAAAAATAAAACTCCTGTGACATCACTTTTGGTGGCTTTTAGGTATGACTGGTGGTTCCAGACATTAAATAAAACACTGCAGACCATCTGCATAATGAGTTGTTTCCATACTGCAAAAAATAAAAGACACTCCACTGATGCATTTCGAGCTGAAATAAACAAGTGATAAACCAGAAAACTGAAACATTTGCAAAATCAGACTTCCAAAGGAATGTAAAAGGTAAATAAATAAGAAATGATTAAAAAAAGGTAGGTAAAAAGGAGGAAAATAAGATATTACAAGTCTTCTTTTCTCTACAGAGCTCCATTTGGGAATGTATTCTCTCCGTCAAAAGAGTCTGAGCAGTCATTCATTCAAAGTTTGATTCTCATTCTTTAAATAGAAAAGCTGTATTTAAGCTCCTGAGTCAGAATAATTATCAACTCAGAGCTTCTGCTCTGCCAGCTGAGTCTGACCTTTCCCTCCCTGAGAAAGTAAGAAGAAGTCTCTCTTTTGTGGGAACAAAGCAGACAGAATGTAACCAAGCATGTGTAATTGTATTAATCTATTTTGTCATATATCTGTATGAGTGTGTGTGTGTGTGTGTGTGTGCGTGTGTGTAAAATGATCTTGCACTGTCTGGCAGTTGGCCAGTGGTCCAGTCGATAATCTAAACCCGTCTGTAATGCAGACAAACACACACCTTGTCATCTAGTCACCCCCAGGGGCTACCTGAGCTCAACCCACTGTGAAAACACTTCATCAATACACTCAAACCAGGAAAAAACAACAGAACAATGCACAACGACTCAGTTGTGTCACTTAACATTAACAAACTCATCCTTGCACAATACAAGTCACAAAAAAACTCAAATTTTTTCTAACGACTCACACTGTTCAGGCCCTCTCAACTACTTTAATGTGTCATGCATGCCTCAATGCACTTGTCTTGGCCAGAGGAGGAACAGCCATTGCAGACTTCTGAGTCAATGAACTGTAAAGATGTGGCGCCGCCTAACTCTCACAGACTCGTCCCGGTCACAGACAGTATCTTACAGACGTGTGTCCTCTGCAGCTGTTCAACATGGAGGCTGAGCTGACATGTTGACACCCACAACATAACCTGTGGCTGTATAAACACATAAAGTGTGTATGAATATTCTGGCTAACAGTGCAAACTATTTCTGGCTGATGCTGATGAAGCAGTACAAGACAGCAAGGAGATAAAAAATCTAACCCAGGCTGGTGCTAAATCACCCAAGCATGCATAATAATAGTCTACTGTATTTGCAGCCATATATGTATGGTGATGCTGATTTGGCATTCTGACACCAGCACTTAACCATGACATCACTACACCGAACGAAGCAGGATTGGCTGACTGTTGGGCAGGTCAGCATCCGCCGCAACCTATCAGGGTAGGACAAGGAGGATCAGATGACAAGCCCAAAGACAGATGACATCACAACACTTCAAGTCATTTCCTGTCGATGTTGATGCTAATGCTGCTGAGGGCATGCACAGTCATCGGCAGAAACACTTGCCTCAACACACACATGCATAACTAGAGCACTAGGACAGTGAAGGGCACGCCACTCACAGGCTGTGTGTTGCAGACAATGAAAATCTTGGCTGTGGTATGAGTATGACGGACAAAGCAATCCTAATCGCAGTTGAGGTATTAACCAGTGAGTGACTAATAACTCATTAGTCACTACAAAGACATTACCGCCTAGGCAGAATCACCTTGTCCTTTTTTCTTTTAAGGAGCAAAAAACCAGTCCACCTGCATACTAATGAGACTTAACCTGCATTATTTATGTGTCAGCTGTCATTTTTTTTATACTTCACTTTTACTCTTAGTACACTGCCACTGTAATTCTTATACAATAAACTCTACTGTTTGGTGGTGTGAATGTGTTGTGTTTTAAGTCAATAGCACGTTACTTGTGGGACCTAAGCTCTCCCCCTGAAACAAAACAAGGAAGTTGTCCATTGAAAGTCCCCTGAGAGACGGTGGAAAATAATAAATAATAGATGGAAAGCGGGCGGAACTGACTTCTGACCAATAGCAAGGCATTAAAAAAATAATGGGCCCTTACACAGCAAGTGTTGGCGCTATTAAACAGATCCTGAACCAATATTTCATTTACTGATCTTTAGGTGCATAATGGGATGCTTATGGGTGCCACTAAACGCTGTCTAATTTGTTTGATTAAGCTGACACTGTATCAGATCTCCCTCTCAGCTCTGAGTTAAGGGGCTATGTGAACTATGTGTGGTGTCCGATAAGGAGGCATAGAGGTGAAAAGACCAGATAATCAGGGCTTAAACCCGTGAACAAACCTGAACCCCACCGAAATGCTCTTGCCCCTGGGCGCAAAACCTGCGCTGTTCTCACAATTATCTAATAATTACTGCACGTCAAACTAGAGTCTGTCTTATCTCACAATGTTTTGATTTATGTGTCGAGTGTTTATTAGTAACGTGTGACTGGAGGACAGTTTGCCCACAGGGGAGGGCTGAGATTGTGTATTTTAACAATCTGACCCAGCCACTCGACTGGTTCAACCTGCTAAAGCAAATGTTCAAGGATTAGCCCTTGACTAGCTAACTCCATGTTAGCAAGTTAGCTGACTAGCCACGTCTCAGGTCAGCGGGGGTAACGTCAACCGAAAATGCTACTGACAGTCTGAAAGACAACAGCAATGTCAACTAACTTGCTTAACCACAAGAGGAAACATTCCCATCGATGTCGAGCAAATATCACACCTTGTTTTTTATCTCGTTTATACCGTTAGAACTAACATTTTAGTAATAGCTAGCTAACGTCTGTCTGACAGTTGAGTCCCTTCTTCGTTTCTTTTTCTCTCTTCCCCGTAACATTATACTAACTGCCGTAGAGGACTGACCTGGAGAGATGCTTCAGGATCTGCTTCTTGATGAGTCCAGCCATGACCGCACAAATCCGATATACGAGCCGCCGCCGCCGGGTGTCTGAGCTGCCAAGCTAGCGGGCTAGCCTGACCGCTAGTTTTTCCAACTCGAGGTAACGTTTAAAAACACACGGCTCAAATTCTCATCCCCATGTCAGTCTTCATTTCAACTGTGTTCCCGCTTCATTCTCTGAACGATGAGGGAGTGAAGGCGAAAAGACGGCATTTCACTTGTCCGAGCGACAGCCGAGCTCGGAGACAAAGCGTCTCATGTTAGGCCATTTCATACTGATATGCTGATAATGCTCCAAAACGGTCCAGATCTCTGCAATATCATACACCGAACACCTGGATAGCGCGTCGGAGGAAGAGCGTCCGTTGTCACGGCTCCTGGGCGGGGCGTCATGGTGCATTCAATGTCAGCTAGGAAACCTGTCAACTTCAATCAAGAGATGAGATAAAGTATGTACTCATAATAATGGAGATAATAGAATGATTACCTACAAATATGCTACGGGTTAAAGCATCATTATTACCTTGGGCAGTTTTAGTTTCAAGTAGGATGCGAAAATATTGTAGATTTTAATAAATCAATTCAGGTTTGTTCTGCGTAGATTGGATGTTTATTTATTTGGCAACAACAACTGAAACAGTAATTTTTAGATTTTGTAAGCGTTACGTCAGTGAAACCTTTTGGTACGACCTTGACAATAAGATACAAAATTCACATGGATTTCGTTATTTTGTGTCTCTCTAAACTAAATTAAATGTTTAACTGTAAAATGTTTGTCATTAAAGTTATTTTTTCACTATCAATTCCGCATACACTTCGAAACCTCATTTCTATTGACTTCACGTCTTTCCTAAGCTTTTGTTTAGATACACTAAATAAACTGAATATACACTGAATAAGGATACAATGTGAATCATCGTTTGAAATGGTATTACCTACGTTTTTCCGTACTTCGGGGGGTAATCTTCTTGCCATGATTTGTTTATAACATAAAACGCTCCTTTGGTGACATCTAGCGTTTAAAACGATAATGTCCCCACAGTGACATGCGTTGCTCCTCTCGAAGAAAAAAGGTTTTTATTTAACTCTATATTGCAAAGTGATTAAGAATTTTAGCATGCAAGCGTTATGTCTTTTTTTAAGTGTTGCAGAAAGTAAAACTTTATTCAAGCAGGAATTTATTTATTACTAATAAATTGACTGACTATAAACGCAAACAAAGAAATTTTAACATAACCAGAACATTGTGTTCATTTTTTACGGCCATGATTATAACTCAGTTACGTTTGAAATGGATCTAAAAAAGTGAAACGACTCGGATCGTGTCTCTTTTTTACTTCTTCGTCCGTGGAAACAGAAACTGTGACTTCAGCTGATGTGTCTGATGTGTTTCTCTGTAACTATGGGATTTACAAGCAGCCTGCAGCAAGACTTCAGTTGCCACGTATGAAAGGAGGAAAGGAGGAGCAAACTAGGGGGAAGAAACAGCCCCTCCCTGCATTGCCTGGCTCAAGCAAGAGCAGAAAGTTTGCATCAGACCCTAAAATTGAAGTAGCATTTATGAACATGTGTTACAGTAATGAAAGATGCATTGTTAGCGGTTTTATGTAAAAAAAAATTACTTCATAATAATATTTTAGGTAGACCAAGGTGTTCGTTTGCTTGAGCTTAATGATGCATCATTTGTCAATATGTCTTCTCTGTGCAAGTTAGCCTATTTAAAATGAAAAGGGCTACGCTCCTTTCACTAGGTAACGCTTAAATAGTCACTTAAGTTTCTAAAACAGTCTTTTGAAGAAATAACGCGGTTGTTGCAGCAGGGGGGTGCCTCAGCAGGAACCCCACTTGTCTTTGAGTGGGTGGCAAAAATAATGTCGTTTTCAGTGTAAAATGAAAACATCGTCACTCCGAGTACAGTAGAAATCATTCATTGTTTCCTGCTCTTACATGTCATTCGACTGGACCCATACAGAGCCTGGGGCTGAGCCTGGGACAGCCCCCATCCGCATACCTCAACGCAAAAAGCCCCGTGGAAAGACACGACGCGCTCACTGATACGCTGCTGGTCCAGCTTGTGGGCCTGGACTGGAAACAATCTCCATCCACGACTGCAAAAACCAGCAGCAGTCACTCACTCCTTCACATCACACACACATAATCTCAGCGAGCTCTAGTTGAAAGATGACTGCGAAAAACCGAAACAAGAACAACTCGAGCGAGAAGAGCGCCGCATCCAGCCAAGATGATGCGTCGAAAAAAAGCCAAAAGACCACAAGCAACGGTGTGAGTGGCCCCGGACCTCAGGGGCCACGGTCAGGGAGCTGCCTCGGGCTCGTTGCAACAACACTGTTTTATATCGCGTTGATAGGCGCTGCAGGGTTTGCTGCTTTTCATTTACAGCAAGTTGTGGAAGAAATCCGCCAGACAAACGCCAGGCAAGAGGAGAGCGCACGGCAGAGCGCAGAGCTGGGCACAAAAATGGAGAGCGTCGTTCAACAGGTAGGCACAAAAATCCTTGAATCAATGGGGAGAAGCAGCGTAAAAAGCAGACGCTACTAAACTTTTCTCAGAACAACATATAGGTCATGCATATTCAGTGTTTTTATTAGAGATGACTCCTGTTTACTTATATAACCGTCTGTATAGTTGTACTGTATGTACTGGTGGGGGTTGGGTGGGTTTGGTGAACCACAGTGGTGGATTTGGTTAACTTTTTTTTACACTTTTTCATTGAGCAGAAGTCAAATAAGTAAAAACAAAAGGTTCAGAGGTGGTGAAAATTGTTATTTTTTAACACTACTTTTCTTTTTTTTTGGTTCTCTTTTGTTTGAGAGCAACATATTGAGCTGCAAAGGGCAGAAAATTATTAGTTCGCACTTTTTTTTAAATAAAGCACATAAACTGGAACAACATAAGAATTAATGTCTACTCATCATTCAATTTTCCAGTGTTACAAGCAAGCCAAAGCATCCTGACTTACATAACTGAGGCCTTATCCTATTTCATTCATTCTTTGCCCATTATTGCGTTGATCTTCCTGACAATCAAGTGCATCGTGTATCATTATGTATCGAAGGTCAAAAGTGTATTGAGGACGTTGTGCAGAGTTATTTTGTGACTCATCTTAACTCGTGCAAATTTACAGGTTAGATGGGTGTGTTGCATAGGAGTTCACCTTGTAATGCTGAGGAATGATTAATGATCAATTATTAACCACAGCCAGATAAAATCATGTTTTTATTGATTTCCCCACACCACCTTTTCCATTTCCCAGAATGTGAACACTAGTTATATATTAAATATTTTTACTCTATGAGCAAAGACAAAGAACTGTTCAAGCACAACTCAAAAGATTTTTTTCAACCCACAATACAATAGTACTCGAATCAAATGTGGAAAAAGCTAGTAGTTTAATCTTTAGTTTCTTTGTCACACTATTCCTAATGACAAAAATGAATTTTCTTGCTTATCTTAATAGTGTAAATTGCCCATAAACTTTAAAATATTACTCACAATGAATGTGAAACAAATATATGAGCAAAATTATGCAAACTGTCTATATAAAACAGTGTTAATATTCAGCCCTTTTCAGGGAAAACCACATACCTTCAGTTTAATTTGGGTTTTTGAGATTAAAATAGGAACTAAGAATTCTCCAAATTTCAAAGCTAAAGGTAAAATCTATAGGATCACCTGAAAAATGCATGTCAAAAGTGTTTCTTAGCCTTTGAGAAATTTGAAAGGAGTGTTGTTTCACAGGACAGTGCAAATCTGCAGATGTATTGAAGTGCATCATGGTATATAAATCTTTTCTCATATTGCCTTAAAATTAATAAAAATATTGTATGTTTTCCTTGTTGCAAAGGTGGAGTCTCTGAGGAGCATTGTGGACGGGCTGGAGTCATCACTGGGCATCACACGAGTGGAGCTGGAGGGAGCCATTAGCCGCATGAAGAGGGGCGAGGTGGAGACAAGAAGGGTGGAGGAGGCTCTTCAGAAGCTTCAGAATGACCTGCTTAGGGATCTTTCAGATGGCATCAGCGAGGTGAAAGAGGCCCGAGAGAGGGACTTCTCTTCTCTGGAAAAGACTGTGGAGGAGCGTCTGGCTGAGGTGAGTCAGTCCATCAAGGCCAGCGTGGCAGAGTTCACCGAAGCCCAGGGCGAGGCGCAGAGCCAGCTGGCTGATCTCAAGTCCCGCCTGGGCGACATGGAGGACCCTGCCCTGATCAAACAGGAGCTCTCTGCCATTGCTGATGTTGTAGCTGAAATCAAAACAACCAAACAGGAGTCTGACACCTCGGCCACCTCACTCAGGGAGCAGATAGGTGCTGTCAGGGCAGAGCTCCAGACTCGTAACCAGGAAGTTGCCTCGCTGTCTCAAGAAATAGAAACAGTGAGGTCAGTAGTGCAAGAAACTGTTGGGAGTCTGAGGCAGTCGCTGTCGGCAGCTGAAGCTGGTGTCCAAACTCTCACTGATAAATGTGAGACACTAGAGAGCAGCATGGAGCAGGCGGCTGATGCTGTCCGTAATGTGGAAAGGCAGACGAATGAAGCTGTGGCTCAGGTCAAGAGACAATCAGAGGACCTGGAAGCTCGAGTGAAAGCCTCAGAGGAGAGTGGTGATTCACTGTCGGCATCAGTGTCAGTCGTCACCAGCAACGTTGAGTCACTGCTCACTAAGTTCGACAGCTATGAGAGCACTGTGGCTGCACAAAGGAAGGCTGTGGAGGAAGCCAAAACTGGCTTGGAGCAGGAGATTGAGGCGCTGAAAAGCAGTGTGGGGGGGCTCCAGTCCAACACGGAAAAGCCTACCTCAGAGGACTCCAGCCTGGGTCAGCAGGTGAAGGACTTGGAGAAGAGGCTCGCTGCTCTGGAGGGCAGCAGCAGCGTGAAACCAGAGCAGCTGCAGAGCTTAAAAAGCATGGTAGCTGGTTTGGAAGCCAAAGCAGCCAAACTAGAGGGCCACGATCAGGCGATTGCTACTCTTCAAGCTGCTCTGCAGGAGACCACACGAACACTGGCCGGCTTATCCAAAGCCAAAGACAAGAAGGCAAAGTAGAGATTTGAAGTTAGGAGTGTGACATCAAGATACCAAAACATGAACAATAAAGATTCCCAGATGGTGACCATAGCCCACTTTTCCTGTTTTCATGAAGAATTATTTTTCAAACTTGATGGTTGATGTCACAATGTTGCACATTTTTAGTAGAAAGGTAGCAAATGTGAGGGAAACTGGTCAGGATAGAGAGACAAAGCTGGACTGTTGATCTGTGAATTCATATCCACATTCATTCTGCACTGTAGTTTGTTTTATTTCTAATATTTTGTTCATTTTGTTGTGCCAATGCTGTTTTTTTAAACCAACCAAATGCAATAATAAGCTCTTTTTGAGCACATCCTTGTTTACTCACTGCGTTTTTCTGTTTTTTTTTACAAGAATAAAAACTCCTGTTGAACTGAAATTGTGAAGATGTGTTTCTTGGAATTAGTGATGGTATATTGCTTTGATTTAATTGCCCTAACTGTGATATTATTCCATATCAGTTACATAATTATTATTTTTCTATGACTGAATACAACAAATAATTAAAAATGAATTGAATTAACGTCCGACATGAGGCACCACAAGACAAATTACACATGCAAAACCAAAAAACAAACAAACAAAAAAGATCAACTACCACATGTTGTTAAGCTGTCATCTGACAGATTACATGTAATTTTTTCAGCTCCAGGTGTTCTGCTGATAAATGCTTCCTTGTTGAACACCTGAGGTTGCACAAGCACTTCAGGATCTGTCACAGTGATCTATTTTTGCTAGAGGGCATCTAAATGCTAACAAACCCTCTGGTAGTGTGGCTGTATGTGGTGCTAAAATGTTACATAAACCCCCCTTAGAGACATATTTTCATATTATAGGTGATACTTTTATTGGCTTTCTTGCCAATGTGTAGAGATGAGAGGATCTATACCACCCTTATGCATGTATAAGAGCCAACAAAGAAAACAATCATCATCTGTAAGCTTGAAAGACTCGTCGCAATTTCTTAGAAATGTTGACAAACCAGCTGCCACACAATATCCACCCATTTGGTTCACCTGCTTTGCTCTCAGAGGCTGTTCAGTCATAAGAAAGGTTTCAAAAAAGTTTAATATTTATTTAATTTGTCATAAAAAGGTTCATTTCAAGCAGTAGTTTGACAGTTGATCAGATGCGATTGCAGAGCAAAGAAGACATTGATGTGTCTCCACTAGTCTGCGGTTGCTCATGTTGGTTTTTGCATCTCTCCAATATCAGATAAATCAGCTATTTCATTTACCTGTTTAGTGGTTACACTTAAATCTCCCTCTACTGCAGTGAGGTTTGCTAATGTCTGTCTAAGCTCAGTGATTTCCTGCTCTCTCTTCGTGAGATCCTCTGCTAGTCTTCCTATCCGGAAAGTCAGGTCTGACAGCTGAGGCTCAAATGCCCCGAAGTCTCTCTTAATGGCAGCAACTTTTGGTTTAAGGTCACCAGCAAAGGTCACCGTTCTTATCAGACGAGCTCTGCCGCTCTCCAGCTCCATCAGCTGCTCAGATATTTTTCTGTCAGCAGCGGTGAGTTCAGGGATGCGTCTGCGCAGCTGCTCTAAGGCTTGACTGTTGCGTTCGGATGTGGCGCGGAGGTTTGAGACTCGGTCTATGCTGCTGGCCAGCACGTCCCCGATGCGTTTGACCATGCTGTGCTCCACCTGAGTGGTCTTCTCCTCCAGCTCTCCCACCTGAGTCAGCAGAGACTCCAGCTCAGACTTCAGACCATCCATCCTGCGCACATCTGTCCTCACTGATGCCACCTACAGGGGGAATACAGAAAAACTGACTCAAAGGCGGCACTGAGAAGAGAACATTATGTCCCCATAACCTGACTTACCTTATTGGCAAAGTCTTTAGTGATGGCTGAGGTGCGTTCTTCAATCTGCCCCACAGCCTCTCTCAGTGCACTCAGGCTGGTCTGAAGCTGAGCTCGTTTCTCGGTCAGTCCAGGAGCCCACTCCTTCAGGCGGCTCACATCCCGCTCAAAACCCTCCAGCTGAGGCTGCAGAGTCCCGTGCTGACCCCCGAGACTCTCAAGCATCGGCTGGATGTTCTCACACTGAAACAGGACAAAGGGCACATGGATTGATAGACACAACTGCCGTATGTTTGTGAATGCAGGAGGTGAAAAATAATTAAAGCATTCATATAAGACATCATTTTAAATTGTTTCCTCTTATAAAAATGCAGGAGAGAAACTAGTGCCTCAGTACACAAGCAGATTACATATATGTACAAAAGAATGATTTTTTTAAATAAAAAAGGTGATTTTATTAAATAATTTCAGTGATGAAACATGTACAATGCTTCTAACAGATGAAATGTGATGGTTATCAAAAACATGACGAGTTTTTGAACATCTACAAAAGCTTTTCTGTACCAAATCAAAGGCAGCAGACACAGAGATGTAACAGGAAGTTCAGGGCTGCTAGTCATTGTTCTCATGATGAATTCTTCATTAATCAGTGTATTGTTTGGTCTATAAAATGTCCATCATATTGTCTTTACACAAAAGTTGATGCATATTAACAGCTTGTCCTTCCTCAAACAACA
The DNA here is from genome assembly GCA_029814665.1 of Acanthurus lineatus. Lineage (NCBI taxonomy): Eukaryota > Metazoa > Chordata > Actinopteri > Acanthuriformes > Acanthuridae > Acanthurus > Acanthurus lineatus. The sequence goes on from JAPZDV010000015.1 coordinate 13,452,605, forward strand.
AACACCTGAAAATACTCAGTTTACTACAAGTAGCTACAAAAACAACAAAACAAACAAACGAACAACAGCAAATCTGCAAAATTCAAATGGCTAAGGTGAGAAATGTTGGGAATTTTTGCAAGAAAACTTACTTTTGATGACTAATTACTTGTCAGAAAAGCTGACAAGTGTTTACTTTCAATCTAATTTATAATTTAACAAACCATCCAGCTAAGTAGTAACATTTTAAAAGACTGCTGCAGATATTGTTATATAACTATCAGTGCAAACAACAGGTTGAGAGCAGTGGAGCATGTTTGATACGATAATTACAGAAACATTAACACTGAACTTGTACAGCCTTTATCAGTAAACAGGAAGACGAGGCCACTTCTTTTCTCTTGAAGACTCAAAACAATGACATCATTCAGTGAGGTCATTATAAAGAGGTTGAGTTTCCTCATCTTTGTCATCTTTTTCCCATGCTTCCTCCTCCTCCTCATCCATCCACGCTTCCTCCTCCTCCTCCTCCTCCTCCAGAGCGTTTTGGCCGTCCACCTTGTTTTCCCTCAGCACCATGGTGAGTTCACGGACCGCCTCTTTAACCACCGACAACTCATTCTTCATCTTGAGGATGCTGTTTTGAGCCTGCAGGGTGTCCAGCTCCTGTCGCATCTCCAGGATTTCGTTGAGTGCCTTCAGCATGCTGTCCTCAGTCCCAAACACCTGCAAAGTCACCTCCTCCAGACGTTTCTCCGCCCCGTTCAGATCTACTCCCAACCTCAGGATGGTGCGCACCGCCTCCTCCACCTCAGGAAGATGCTCCTCGCACTCCTGCGCTTTGGGAATGTACTCCTGAAGCTGAGAGCTGAGTTCGGCCTCCCTCTTGCTCAGGCTGCTGATCTGCTGCTCCAGGTTGTGAATCTGCTTGGTGTTCCAGTCCAGCTGAGCCTGTGCTCGGTTGGTGTCGTCCTCCTCTGTGCGCTCCATGGCTCGGGCGTTCCTCTTTGTGCTGTCCTCCAGCTCCTCCAACCTTTCCGCCAGAGTACGGGCCCTCCGTTCTGCCTCGTTGACCCGCTCAGTGGCTCCTGCGTGGGCTTCCCGGGACTCAGCCTTGAGGGCCGCCAGGTCAGAGTTTATGGCGGCCAGACGCTGCTGCCACGTCTCTGTCACGTTCAGGAAGTGGGCGTTGACTGTCTGCAGGTCGCGGGAGGCAGAGTTCTCGTCAGCCTGCATCGCCATGACAGCAGCATGGAGGGTGGAGATGTCCTGCTTGAGACGTGCCGCCAGGGAGACAGCGGAGAGCGCCTCCTGTAGGTCATCGTCAGAGGCGGCAAGCTGCAGCCGCAACACAAAACAGGAGGGCTGTTTCTGTGGGAGCTCTTAAGTCCAACCAATTACTTGTTTTCTTCTCTGCTACACTAATTTGAGCTTTAATCTACTCTAGTTGTGCAAAATCTACTTGTAACCGTGAAAACAAACTAAGAAGGGATTCTCATGTTTTTACACAAACTTAAGCATCATTTCACCCAAATTTCACATCTTATCCCTCTAATCTGCAGGATTAGATACCGTTAAGAGTTGACTGAAGTTTGTTTTTGTTTTTCTGTAATTTGGGTGAATTGACCCTTTAAAGCCCCCCATCCCTCAAACCAGCTGTTCCACTGTACATCAAACGCACCTTTTTGGAAACTTTCAGGACTTCTTCCTCCATAACGAACAGACTTGCAGTCTTTCCATGCAGCAGATTGTACTTTGCTTCAATTTCGGAAAACCTCTCATTCTGCTGCAGCACCACCCTGAAACACAGAACAACACAGAAACTTCAGCAAAGGACCCCCGAGGCAAAAAACTCTATAAATTTTAAAAACATCAGGTTTGTAGACTTACCAGCTCAGGGCTCCGCATGCTGCAAGCGACAATAAACACATCACACTTCTAACATCCAAACACGAAGACGTTTTATTTGGTCCTGCGTTGTTTCTGACTTCCGTCTTTACTCTTTGCGCTTCATCTTTGCCGTTTGTGGACGATGCTTCGGACACTTCATCACTTTGTTTTTGCGACTTCTTCCTCTGTTTGACTTCAGTTGGCATTTTAGCACACTGTCGGTAACTTTTACTATGAAGGAATTCAACAGGCCTAACGGTAAAAATGTCCAACCAGCTATTCGTTACGATGCCGAGCAAAATAAAATACTTTTCTCATGAATAAAAGCATAATGTGGGGCATTAAAATACCCTAAAAAGTATGATTAACCGCAGGGTGCTGAGTATTTTATCGCTAATGACATTACCTCTGCTTCAACGTTTTCCTTGGAAAAATGCGACCTTCAAGTTCTCCTCACAAGCTCGTAAATATAATTACTATTGAATTTCTGACTTAGGAATACTGATTATGTAATTATAACAAGACTAAGAATTAAATGAATAGTTTGCATTTCAAATTACATTTTAACAATAAATGACAAAACGCTTTTTTAAAAAAATACACTTTTAAGTCTCGTTTGCAGATTAGTTTGATTGTTAAAATGAGCTTCAATCTGAAAAGTTATACTTCCGACAGCGTAAGAAGTACATTAAACGCCTCAGCCAGCCACGTAAGCGGCTGCCAGCATTTTTTCCAAGCCCCCAAGTAATTGAGCCGGACTTAAAGCGAAAAAGACTTGGGCAGCAGCCGAATAGTCCTTTTTGCTTATGAAGGTTCTTAACTGAGTGAAATAATCCGGAAGTAGTTCTTGATAAGAGTTGTTTGAATTGTCTAAATATTAAGGAAAGGTGGCTCAATGCTTCCTTTCCTATCTCCCTTAGCTAAGGATACACCAAACCATCCTTTTACAAAAGGAAAGGAGAGTATTCTGTCTTTTTAATTTTATATTAAGCTGTAAATTAACATTTTTTTAAACTATTGATAAGAAAAGACAAGACATCTAAACACAGCACTGTTTAAATGTTAATGGACTTTTTTTTTTGGTATTTCCTACAAAATAAACAATCAATTGATCGAAAATAGAGAAACACACATTTTCTGTTCTTGTGCATGCACAAAATGACCAGCCAGAAAGAGCTTATGTACAAGCCATTTATTTTGCATGATTCAAAAAGTCTTACTTTTATTTTGAGTGTCAAAATATGTCAAAACTTGATTATCAGTAGCTTTCTATAAACGGTAATTCAACACCCTATACAACATGGTATGTAGCAATTATCAGTCTACTGTACAGATTTTACTGAACAACTGTTATTCCATTGTTCTTTAATGGATGGGTTTGAGCTATCTTGTATGAAGGATGTGTCAGCAGCTAACTACAAGGGCCATGCAAATTACACCAGCTACTTTTCTTTTATGTAACAATAATATTAAACAGCATAAGACACAAACAATCTTACAAAGTGTAACATGGACGCATCATCAACTCGAGGCAAAGGTTCAATTGCAATACAGTACATTCAAGCAGAAGCTGCCACGTGCAATTTCTTACAAATTATGTGCAAAAGGGTAACTAGAGGACAACACGATATTACAGGATGAGGGTGTGTAATCAGAGGTCTTTGGACTAAGGCATTGAGAGAAGATGGAGTGAACAAATATTTGGTCATTGAAGGATCTGCATTTTTCACTCTTCCATCTTCTTTTAATGTTTTATACGTAAAAACTGAAATCAAACTCCTGAGAGAAATAAACAGTACAGAAGTCGCTCAGTAATATAATCATTCTGTTGCTGATCAGCGCTTCAACATCTCTAGTCCTTAGACTCTGCACAATTTTATCTGATGTAGCAATTTTAGCATCAAGGCAAACTTTACCTAAATCCTAAAGCATGGAACAAATATCAAGCTGCTTTTCTATTGCTTTTTAATATTAAATCCAAAATCAAGCTGTATCCCCCCTGTAGTGCTTCTTTTTGCCAAATTAACAGCTCTGTTACAGCTAACCAAACTAAAAACCTGGACCGTGGCAGTTTGTAACAACAACAAAAAATGAACTTGCAAGCCCGAAGTGGATTAATTTTGTGTTACTAGGGCCTGAAAGCTACGAAAAGGTCCCACTTCATCAGTAAATTTTAGCCTAGAAGAGTCAAAAGTGTTTCCCTTAAAGTTCAACACCAAAGAGGGAAAAAGTCAACGAATACATGTAAACACAAATATAAACAGAAAGCAGCTACAACAACAACATTAAAAAGGCACCCCTCTGATTTCAGTAATCTATTGTCTGTAACATTGTTGACCATTTTCTTGATTACAAAGTCTTTAAACAGATTGTGGAAAAAAAAAACAGAGTATAAACTCAAAGTGCAAGTGACCAATATCAAGCAGGGTCATTTACTTCAATTCAAATTAATTCCTTTCTGCTAGTCTGCCTTTGAAGGTTTCCATGCATTTCTTACAAAAACTCAAAGTTTTAACCTTCTGGTCCTTTGTCACCTTCAATGTTATCTGAGCTGTTTTGCTTTGTTCCCAGTTGATCCACTGCAGATTGGTATCAATCAGCGATTCAGTATATTTCCCAAAGTGTTTTGTGTCCATTAAATGTACTTAATGATAGCTGCTTAGGCTTCATGATATCTTTTACTACATATTTAAGCCTATGAAGACAAAAAAAAAATTGCAAGATAATAAAGCTTATGTGCTAGCGAGGCCAATTCCAGTTACATAAGTCAAATAATACACAATAAAGGAATATTTATGTCTGGTCCCCCAAGGCCTCATTATCAGGTTTTGGTCCTGTCTGTGGAAGAGCAAACTTAAGTGCACTTTGAGGATGGAAAGGACACTTTAAAACCTGTGAGAATGTGCAAAAAAAGCACAATATGACCCTACATAATGCAAGTGATGAGCAAGAGTGTGCTAACCAGTCGTCTCCACTGCTTAGGTTTCTTTTGACCTAACCACCTAAAGGAATAAAAGAGCAAACCCCCTCCCCAAACACGATAAACCCTCTCAGACTGCTACATACAGCATTTTTTTTTTCAAATATTTAAACCCCCAAACCTCAAAGCAATTAAGCAAACTGCAAACTAATTATTCTTCATAACAGAATTTTACACAGATCTCCCTTCAAGATGCCTGCAGGAGAAAATAATTGCACTGAAAATTTTGTGCTTCAATCATCTTCACTCTAACAACTCTTGTATATACATTATCTAATAAAAAACTAGATATTGATTATACAGGGTTATCTGGGGCTACATTTCGGTGCTGTCATGGAGCAGGTTTGCCCACAGCACGACAATCTCTCTCCTTCCTTCACTCCTCAGATGACTGATTGCCACTCACTGGGAAACTTGTCTGACTGTTAAACAGTGAGGACTGAATCCAAGAGGAGAAACGCTGTGACTCAGGAACTGTAGTGATCCTGGAGGAAAAAAAGAAAACAATAAGTATAATGAGAACTTAAATTTATGTTTGTCAGACCTACTCTTGCATCGAGTGACAATTTTCTTAACTGACCTGAATGGAGCTGACTACGCCGCTGGCCATGACAGAGAGTTTCCCCGCGACTGAGCGAACTCCCAGTTTGAGCTGTGACATGTCAGGAGCACTGGGCAGCACGTTGGCCAGACGGTACGAACTCGCTGTGTGCATGAAATGACACAGAGAAGGACGGGATGATAAGACAAAGAAAGAGAACAATAAACTTCTTAAAAAAACACTCATACTGATTTTTTCAAGTGGAACATGCAAGTGATTTAAGAGAATTTGTGGCCTTTTCTCAAAATTCATTAGTGGTCCAAACACTTAAGGGCCAATATAATGCAGTATAAGAATGAATTTAGAGTTTAAATGGGAACTAATTGACTAAAGTAAAAATAAATACCAATACTGTTAGGCAGTACTGGGGAGGCAGCCTTTTACAGCAGTTTGTGGATTCTACTCATGACTAAATCCTCATGAATACGTGGCATTCATCTGGTTGAAACGGCCTTTTATGGAAAAGTGTATGCAGTTTGAGAAGTCCAACACAAGCTTTGCACAAAAAAAACCCAACTTAAGAATACAGAAATTTAACTACATGAGGCTCAAAGTGTCACAAAGAAACTAATTTTACGTCCATTTATTCATATTTATCAACAACACCAATTTAATTGGTGGGCAAATCAGATGATGGTGGTCTCTTACCCGTCTGTTTCTTTGGATCATCGAAAAGGTCTGCTGAACTTATGGAGGAGCTCCCAGCAAATCTCTGCAATTGTGTTCTTGCCTCGTACTAAAGTACAGAAAAGAAGATTAATTTTTAAAATGATTTGCTACAGCTTTAATCCCATGAGACTAAAACACTGTGGGAGAAAATGTGTTTGTAAATCATCATGTTATGGCTGCAAGTCATTTTTGTAATTGGATTCTCAGATATTAAACTGATCAGAAAACAATCATGCTTTATTTATCACCAAGTTGTCTACAGGGTGTTTTTATTATTAAAACTGGTTTAATCCATGATTGATTGAAGAATTACTGTTCTGATATTAAAACAAATCCCGTATTATCCGTCTACAATAAAAAACACATCATGTCACTGATTTCTAATCATGCACAACAAAACATAAAGAGTATTCACAACAGGTGGGAGGTGGTGTGCATGTTGTCATTGTGTACCTCAGAGTTATCTTGTTTTCCAAAGTACATGTCAGAGGAGATAGCCTTCACGTCTCCAAACTTCATCCGAGCCTCTCCTGTGTCAGAAACTGGTTCTGGTTTCCTTCTGGCGGTGGGCCTGATAGTAAAAGCATTACATATGAAACAGTTGGGATATTTTGCTATCATCTAGCACAGGTGTGGGGAATCCTACAGTACTATGCAGTTTAATGTGGAACCAGTTAATGAGTCTGACAACCTTCAACCTACTGACTGACACAAACCTGAAAAACCAGCTGCAAGTAATCATTATCACTTTCCTTTCACATCAGACACCTTGCAATAAAGGTTACAGTGATAACCTAACCACTTTCTAACCACTAATTTAACACTTTATTATAGCCATTTTTCACAAACAAACCTGTTTTATAAACTCTTTCTATGTGTAAAACAAAACTCAGTTTTTCTAGTTTTGACCTCGTGCTTTTAAAATCAATAAATTACAGAAATTTGTCACAATGTCTCTGTTACAATGAAAGTGAGAAGACAAACATTACATTTAAACACGCAATATGCTTACCTGTCATCCAGTGACGATAAACTGGGGGTCAAGAAGAAGTCCGGCTCTGGTTTTTTGCTCTCCTTCATCCAGCCGCCTCCCTCACCTCTATCATCCCATCTAGAGGAAAAGCTATCTGAGGTTTCTGTTTGATCATCAAACCGGGACAAAACCCTAAAATAAAACAAATGTTAGGTGAGAAAAATGCTGAGCTGGTGGTCAAGTGAGTAAGATTAAGTGGCAGAGGTGGAACAGAATACTCATGATTGTGTTTTCATTGGCGTAAAATAACCTGAAACTAAGAATCGTTGTGTTTTTATTACTTTAGGATGATTCTTTATGTCTATAGAGGGTGAAGATCCTCTTCCACAGGGTCCACCATGTTGCACTGCCACTGGACAAGGCCTTTTATGTGACACTCAAGACTTTCCTACACTCTTAAAAAGCGTGGGTGGAGGCATTTCTACATGGTTGCACTATGAAGTCTCACCACTAGATGTCACCAATTCTTACACAATAGACCTTAAAGTGTGAAAACTGATATGGCAAAATCAATAGCTGGAAAAAAGGAAGTAAAATTTTGTTTCAAGGGGCTTTGCTACTATGCACATATTCAGATACAGTGTGACACAGCAGTCAATGGATACTGACATTAACTCACAATACATTCAGAACACCGCTTAAAGAAAAGAAAGATCTTCTTCATCAAGTTAATAAACGTATCAATTATAATATCAATTATACAAGTAATAAAATCAAAATAAGCACTGTACATAGAAAAACATTCAAAAGACTGAAAATTTTTATTCTAAAATTGAACCAAATGACCTAGAACTGAAGGACCCTTCATCGTCGTCATCCTCAGTGAACCGTCGTGGTTTGGTGGTCTTAGCACAGTGTGGATTCTCCTGCTGGATGATGTGCATGTCCGATGTCACAGAGTGAGACACTCCACTGCAAAAGATATCAGAAAACAGCCTTAGAGAGGGAAAGAAACACAGATAGTAAAACTGATTCTTTAATCAGTTTCAGGATGACTCTTCTTCATCATACCTCCTGATGCCTAGACCCATGCCCAGTCTCTCAGCCTGCTCTTTCTTTTTCCCCTCCAATCCCTTCAATTTCTTCTCCTCCATCTTCCTGTGCTGCTCCAGGTCTTTACAGGCAAGTCGCAGTGATGGAGCCCTGAGACAAAAGAAGGCAGGTTAGTTGAAACCACAAAAAAATGGCAGAACATATCAAAAATAATAAAAGACAGGGGAAAGAGGTAAAGACACACACATAGATTCCTCAGGTTGAATATTCTTCTTGCCAGCAGCAGAGCTCTCTTCTTTCTCTCTGAGCTTGTCGGCGGCTTGAGCTTTCTTCTCCAGCTCTGAGAAACTCTTGCTGCTGACCTTCTGAGCACCCAGACCTCCTTTCTTAGAGGCCAACTAGAAGCAGAGACAGTTTACAAAGCCCACTGTGAGTGCAAAGTCTGTGAACACACATACTAACAATTATGTGTTCTGTTTATCAGAGTACATACTGTTTTCTTTGCAGCAGCTGGCTTCTTTTTTATGATGGAGGAAAGTTCTGGAGAGATTGAAGGACAGTGGAGTTACATCTCTTATTGTTCATCATTTCTGAGTAAACAGGTAATTCCGAAACATGAAGAAAATAAACCAACCTGGATTTGCTTTTGGAGAAACACTAAGCATCTCCACACTTGGACCCTCCTCTAGATTACCTGAAAATATTTAACATATAAGTGATGAGCCACTTAATTTGTACTAAATAAATACAAATTAAACATGTTTGTATTTAATGTTACTGTAAAATGGTTGGGAAACACTAAGTTTTTACCATTGTTGTCTTCCTCTTTTTTCTCAGTTACAGGCTCCCCTGATGTGGAGGAGCTGAGACTCATCTTGGCCATGTTCAGGTTTTCATTAGCGGGCTGGAATACCAATAAAAAGACAAACACAGTGAAATTACAACTCCCTGTCACTGTGCAGTAATCCAAAAAGCTAACATGTGGATTAAATTCCACGTAAGCAAAGCAAACACAGTCCTATACCTGTGAATGCAGACTGAAGAAATCCACCTGCTTGTCGTCTGGTGATGTTGGGGAGAGAGGAGCCTGACTGTCAAGCCACAACTGTGCAGAAGAATATCAGTAAAACTGATACAGCTATCTGTCCACTTAATAGTAAAGTTTATGCAAAATGTGACAGCCAAACAAATAGTTGACATAATGAAGGCTATTTATAACAAGTGTAGGGTGACTCTTCAAAAAAAAAAAAAGGAAACATGTATGCATTACGTCAGTGCCATGGCGTCTGGTGGCTTGTGTTGCTAAAGTCTTTATCTTCTCTCTGTACAGCTGAGCAGCCCGGCTGTTGTACTTGGCATTGGCAGCGCTGGCTGTGCACCCATGTTGATTGAAAAATGTAATCTGCCATAGGAAGGTCAGGACACACACAGGAAAGCAAACAGGAAGAACTGGGTCACGTGTCTGTCACAGAATGCTGATATTTCAAGTTGCTGATAGTGTGTTCATACTCTGCCTTCAAGTACTGACCGCGCTGGCGTTGCCTCCCACTTGCATGCATCTTAGCTGAAACCATGACCAATTAAAATCCAGCTCCGTGGACCTGTGTAACACAGCAATGTCAGGATTTAACCAAAGATTCAAGTTCTATGTCACTAAATGGTTTGATAGGAAAAAACGTCACGTCATGCCAAAATAAATTTCTCACTACCATGTGACGAAGCACAGGATCCCATTAATCCAGGGTTGGTCTCTGTTGGATATTCCCAGAGCTCATCTTGTCAGACTTCCAATTTAAATTAAATTCATCTATCTTAATAGGTGTTCTGTTTGTTTTTGTTAATTATAATTTAATACCCATCCCAGCCATTGGGTATTTCCTGCCTAATGCTTTTATTATGAAGTAATTAGATACTTTTGCTTTGAAATGTCCAAGAATATAATTTCTGACTTACCTGATAAAAGACAGGTGCACCCCGAGAGACCTGTGTGTTCCAGAGCAATCAATACATAGGAATACTCCATAGCTGATGCTGGCCCAGCTGGGGTTTTTAACTGAGCAATCAAAGCAAACCTAAGAGGAATAGACGCATAATAAATAAAGCATTGTCACAGAATATATGCAGATATTATAATGAAATTGTAAAAACTAAACTTGTTGTGTCCCATCTCTCTCCTCATTGAACATCACAGATTCAAAAATCAATAAAAAGAGACGTGGAAGCTAACAACGTGACTAATGTTTGTTAGTTTATACAACTTGGTGACCATGAGGGTCTGAAGTGCATGTTGCCTGTGAAATCTACAGCAGCTGTGTCAAACAGCTGTTAGTAAAAATGGTTGAATTTTGCAATAAATCTGAGTTATTTCTTAGTGCTCCTTACTCAGGTTGTCGGTACTCATGGCTCACATTTTCCAGCTGTAGAAAAGGGCTTGGCGACGCTTAATACAAACAAAAAATTGAACCTAAACAAACAAAGCTAATGTCAACTGTCAAAAGCTAGCTAGGCTGTCCACCCCTGTGCTACCGTTGCGTCTAGCCACAAGTTATTAAACAGATAACCATCCTTTAAATGTCACCAAAACACAATTATTTATGTTTCCCGATAAAACCGACTGGTTTTGAACACGGCAATTACGGCTTAACTGTTAAATTTATACGGTAAGTTAAAGCTAGCTTTGGCGTTTCTCAAAGTGCGACGTGTCAGTGTTAAACTTCCTTGTCTAAAGGAGTAACGTTAGACCTCCTGCCTTTAAAGACTCACCTTATTCGTGGGAATGGAGCGAAGCCGCTTAAAAATAGCCGAAATCTCCTGCTTGCTGGGCTCTGACATTGTTCTTCTTGTCGCTAATATCTGGTGGTTAGAGTAGCATGAAAAACAGCCCAGTGTTTTCCTCAATAATAACCGTGTACGACACGTCAATAAGAGAACATCATGGTCTGGCTCTGATTGGATAAAGAATACCCGTGGTTATGTTATTGTAGAAAGGATTTCTGGGTAATGTAGTTCCCTTTAATTTGACGCTTCAACTGTGTTTTCACAGTCTACTTAAGATTTTTTTTTATTTAAGATGACACTACATATCAAAATACATTTTATATGAGGTTATTTTCTCTTGGTCTCTTTAATTATTTAATAAATTATTCAATTTAATTAATTTACCGACATGCTTGAGTAGGGTATTTGAAGTTACATCATTTAAAAAAATAATAAAGTCTACCTTTATGCAACAGTGTCACACATAAAAATCTCTTACTCCATTACTCTAAGATCATATTCAACTTTTGATTATATTTACAAAAAAGGGCTATTATAGATCCAGTAAATATCTTGACATAATAGGTGAAGATAAAATAAAATTATATAAAATCAGTACTCAAAACAAATACAAAATATGTTTTCCAATAAATTCATTTATTATGTTGTGGGACAACATTTACAAACCTTCCTGTGCAAGTACAGCTGTTGCTGCGTTTTGACGACAGCATGCCCTGAAAACATGGCAAAACATCTCCTTTCTCACTATTATTAGAGACGACAATATTCATCTTCCTCTCGTGCTGCAGTTGAAGGCATTTAAAAGCATTTTTCAAAGATTTCATTGATACATTGGGAAATTAACAACAATGGGACTTGCAAAAGTGAAAAGCCCGCAGTTCATCTTGGCAAAAATGCAAGCTGAAAAAAATACTTGATCATCAAAACATATCATGAAATCAGGTATAGTTATTCATGTCTTTCTCCAGAAAGAAAATTAACAAATTTTCACATGGAATTTGTTGATTTTGTCATTGATTATGGCCTTCTGTGAGGGGGGGAAAGTATTGTATTTACAAATAAAAGACAATAACAGATTCAAGGGATATTTGCCATAAAATACTCAACTATTATACACACTGATTCTCAGTCACAGCATTCTAACAAGAATAGAACAAAAGCACTTGTGGCATCATAAATTAACAATCATCAATTTCCATCTACATATCACCTGATCCTGATGCTTAATTTGTTCTAATATGTTTCATCCAGGCTATTTACATGCATGTATGCAACCGCATACCTGGCTGTGGTTTTATTGCTATAACTTGTAATATATTTTCAAGAAAAACAAAAAACCAAAACACTAAAATACTCTCCCATTACTCGACATTTACCAAGAAGTGAGAGGATTAAAACATGGAGATTCAAGTGAGATAAACTTATGTGAAAAACTTTCAGTGTTGCTTATAGCATTAAAATATACAATCAACAGAAAGCAGAGGGATCTATGTGAAGAGCTTGAGGACAGTTGCTCGGGTGGTTAAAAGGTCATCGGTTGCATAAACTAACATTAACAAAAGTGAACAATCAATAAGTGAGAAAATACAATCAGTGAATATACATTCAGTTGCAGTGACAAGAGGAACCTATCCACTGTGACCAAAAGGAAGACTATGTTTTATTATAAGGCTCTACTGATCTTTATCATTCCTCAAAAATAAACAGAACATTTAAAGAACTGAATGGAAAAACAAAACCCTGAAAAGGAATGATAGAACAATGAAAGCACTAGTTAAAAATCAAGTTAAATCTGATGCAGTAATTTCAAAATAAGGTCCTACATTGTCAAAAAAAATAGGTGTACAACATTTATGGACTTGATTTTAACAGGTAGAAATGGTCTTAAACCAAAGTAGATCAATATGGTTGTAAAGAGGGCCATCTCCCTTAATAAATCCATAGTGGCTAGCATATTAAGGTTGCATGTAACATTGCAAGACGATCTGTCAGACTGTCATCCCAGTGTTTCGTTTAAACAGTATATAAATTCACAAATACATTTTTCATTGTTCCTTATCTAATATATAACTGTAAGGCTATTATTTTTGTAACAGCATAAATGGGGTTCTAAGTAACATATCATACAATGACAGCATTTTTTTTCTCTGTGATCTTCCTTGTGTAGAATCAGGGATTCTGGTGGATAATTGCCACCTCTGCGCTTGGTTTCGATGAGGGTCAATCTGTGGCAAGCAACAATATCTCAAGAGGTCCTTTTATGATCAGAAACTTCTTCACTCTGTCCTTCTCCCACACCAGTCCAGTCCTCACCAACAGGGAGAAAAGGTTTGAGAATAAGGCAGAGCCCTTTTTTATCCAGCCGCACTGGCATTTCGCAACAAACCACTTTCTTCTGTCTTCACATTTATGAATTGGGGTATGATCAATTACTGGATGTCTTCAACATAGTTAGCAGGGTAGAGACCTATTTGTCCATCCTTGAGCCGGCCTTTGCACCAACCCTGATCATCTTCTTCCCCAATTTTAGTGAACTCATCCCCTGGAGAAAGACAGAAGAAAGGATAAATATTTGCATTCCAGAAACCCTATGGGATCTGACAGATTTGCCAAACTTTTTGCTGTTATTGTCTTCATATTTTGGAACTTTTTACACTATTCTTGCCATGTACCTGCTTTGAAACTCAGCTCATCCTGTTCCTGTCCTTCATAATCATAGAGGGCTTTGACAGGCACAGATAGGACTGGTGAGGTCGGCTCATCTTCAAATGGATTTCCATCACCATTGGTAGAGAAAGGGTTACCGGCTGTGTCTTCATCTGACCAGTCTGGAGTCTTCTCTGCACTGCTCGCACTGGATTGACAGACAAACCATGAAATTAGAAAATATATTTTCATTTTTACTTTAGGGCCTCATTGCATCTACGGGGCAAAGCAGGGACAAAAGTATAAAGTTAGAAAAGAGAAAAAAATAAAAGCAGTACAAAATCCCAAAGACATAAACTGAAAAACACAAAAAAGTATCCAGAGACAACTTTGTGATTCATCCTGAAAACATTCTCCTTTCAGCTCTAAATAAGTGGAAAACATGCTTCCTTAAGGCTACAAAGCAAGCATTCAGTTCAGGCAGCATGACAAGTGATCTAAAAATCGCTTTGATGCCACTTTAAGATCAAGTGGGCCTGTGCACAATGCTGACGGTAGGCAATGCAACAAAAAACACGACTGCATATCAAAAGGCACATGTAAAAATACAGCGACATGAGACCAAGCAGGACAAATCATTGTTGAGAATGCATGATTGGATTTTAACTGGAACGGCCAACAGAGGGAGCCACCTAAACATCAAAGAAAACTGGGCTCTGACAGCGTTAGGAGTTAAAAAACAGTAAATGCACACCAGCACACACATAAAAGGTTTTACAGTCAGATCTTTTCATGCGGTCTCTTATTGAAAACCTTCTGTTGACACTGCATTTCTTCTGCAGTTAAATAAATATTTGGGTGGATTTATGGCAAAAAATGCAATATGACTTTTTAGCCAAAGGCTGAATTGTGTTTTTCATGCATATGTACTTGCATATACTCTTCTTTTGATGTTATGCAGTCTGTTAATTGTCCAGCAATTAACAGGCTGTAACATGCAAGATGTTCAGATCTGACTGTAAGACAGAAAAATACTGGTTTTCCCACAGCAGAGACATGCGCCTCCATGCGCATGACATGTGATGTTCTGCGAGACATGGCACTGTTAGGAGCAAAGGACGGACACACACTGGCTTTGTGTGCAATGCCATTTCACTGACCATGCAGAGCAAAACAACAACTTGCCACCTGAGGAAGGAGAGAGGGTTACAAGGAAGAAGGGAGCAAAGTAATGAAAACGAAGAAATGGCAAGAACAGAAATCCATGAAACAAAGAAAGAAACAGAAAAGGCAGGGAGGCTGTGGATGGGCGGAGTTTTTCCTCCTGTTCACCAACGTTTTTATTTCCTCTTTATTCACACTGTTGTGGTTGACCCTGGTCTGCTCCGCCACCATCTCCTCCTCCTCCTCCTCATCTTCGTCGTCTTCAAATGGGTTCGAGCCCACTGGTGCTGTTTTATTTGGCACAGTCAGGCTAACAACATGGGACACAGTGAGAGATGGGTTGTTGTCATGCATACACACATACAGTAAAGACACACCTGTATCACAGGTCGACGAATTCAAGGAATGATGAAGTCAGGCAAAGGTGAAGTCAATAGTTAACTTCTGTTTTCAACAGCAACTACATATATTCTGGACTAATTATAACTAAGACTTTCATTACCTTAGCCGGAGACTCTTCAGGCTACAAAAATGATGGTTGCTAAATACTAATGAGAAGCCTGTTTTTATTCATCCTCCAATGATGAATAAAAACAGGCTTATTTATTCAATCGAAGATCTAATCCTATTATCATAAACGAGACTAAAGGATAAAAAATTTTAACAGCATCATTGTGAAATGCATCATGGACGGTGGCGCTTGTAACATAAGTATAAGTAACAACAAGGCAATACAAAAAGTTGACAAACAACTGTGTTTTAAAACAACGCAGACAGAAAAGACACCATGACAACAATTTTACTTGTTCTTATGTGAAAGCCTCTAGCAAAATCTACAGACATCCTATCCTGATTAACACAAAGCTGTCAAAACAACAAGATGACACCTCCTGGGTGAAACATCAAACATTTAACTGTCAGCTCAGTCAGGTTGTGAAGGTGCTCAATCTTTCTTTAGAAGTCACATGAGTGCATTTTACTTCCAGCCACTGTCACTTTTAGCATCAAGGAACAAACCCACTAACCTCTATCTATATCAGAGGAAACACAGGGTTTCTACTCCCTGTTTACAGAATTGCTGGACCATGAACATTAGTATACAACAGATGGCCCCTGAGAGTGTGAAGCAGAGAAATGTGAACGCCTTTGTTTGCATAGTCATGCCATGCTTTGCTGTGAGTTGAGCCTGAGGAGTTATTACAACAAACACTGCTCTGATGGGAGTCTGGCACAATGTAACTTTGGATGGTTTTAATCAACAAACAAACCTGCCCTTATGGCTATGAACCTAAGTATTCAAAGAGCTGCATTACTGTCTTATCCAGTGGGTGATTAAACCATGTGCATTTAAGCTTCAGACAAAAAAAATATAATACACTGATACAAATTATGGCTGGTTTTCTGATGCTGATAAAATCCTTCTGTAACTACACTCAAGATAAGCCAAACAACCTTCAAAGTGAAGTCTATATTTGACCCTATGCCATAGCTGTGACTATAGAAAGATAATAGAAATAGTTTCTGATAATATCCAGGCTCTGCACATACACGAAATCCTCTAGTCACACCCATATATGCAGGAAGTGACAGGAAAACAATGTGCCATTATGCCGGTTGGGGGAGAAGCAGTCAAATTTCCTAAGTTCAGAGGCCAAATACTTTCCATGCCTGACATTCCCTTTGTTGACTCCTCAATACACTCCTCTAGTGCTCTCATCACGTCTGTATACACACCACTTTGCACTAATGTTTAGACAAGGAGAGACACCAGGTGTTTGTACAGTAAAATGAGGGAACCTCTTACAAAGCCTCAAAGGAATGTAAAGAGTCAGGGCACAGTAATTTTAACAGATTGGCCCAACAGAGGACAATACATAAATTAACTTAACTTAATATCCTCAACAATAAATATAACACACATACAAAACTTCTGCAATCAGTTTAACACTGCAGGAGCTGAGGGAACCTCTCTCTCCAGTTAAACTGAACACACATCTTTATAAATGTCTGCCTCCTGCGCTGACAGTGTGATGTGATAATGGATACGTAGCTGGCAAGCTTATATCTTAATCAGCTGTTTGTTGTCGTTTCCATGAACCACTGTTATGTCCTTGTTGCTGTTGCCACAACAAATTTCTCGAGAAAGAGAGCACTCATCTTATCTTAGTTTAAAAAGATTACATCATACTACTAAAAATTGACACTCAAACATAAGAAGAGGCTCAAAACTCAAGCTCAAATTCCATTAAGTATCATCAAATTCTCAACAGTCAAATCAAATATGAATTTTTAGACAACCAGGCTTCAAATATCAAACAAGTCTTTGAAAAATACACTGTTCCACTGCTTTAAGAACATTTTATCCAGCTAAAGTTTCTTGAAATA
This sequence comes from Acanthurus lineatus, assembly GCA_029814665.1. Classification (NCBI taxonomy): domain Eukaryota; kingdom Metazoa; phylum Chordata; class Actinopteri; order Acanthuriformes; family Acanthuridae; genus Acanthurus; species Acanthurus lineatus. Next base: position 13,469,723 of record JAPZDV010000015.1, read on the forward strand.
TTCCTTTTTGTTGATCACAAACTTGCTAAACCAGGTGCAGGTGTCTTACTCGAACTCTAATCTAATCAAAGAAGTCCTTCTTTGAACTTCCTAGTGCTAATATTCATGCTATGAAGGTTTCGGTGTGTGAGTAATATTTCCACATTACTTTTTGGCTCCCGGTCAACTATGTACCAGCCGACTCCAGTCTTGCGGGGATAAATTCTTTTCCGACACACTGCAACAATATGTTTACTGTTACCATGGAGAACAGCCGAAGAACTATACGTCACTCCAGGAGCTTCCCTTACGCAACTTTTTTTTTACAAGCATTCCTTGTGAGGATTATCTCTGGTGTGGATGAGGAAGAGTGAGTGAGTGTGCTTGTGTGTGGATTCAGGAATTAGGTGCTCAATTTTCTGTGTGTTTACAAGGGACGGAAAAGGTGAGTCAGTGAGCGATCAGATATCTACCTGCTGCTGGTCTTGGCAGGCTGAACAGGCTGGTCTGACCCAGTCTGACTGATGCCTGTCAGAGTGACGCCCTCCGACGGCTTCTTCTTCTCTCGTCTGCTCAGGGTTCGATTCAGGTCTATGGACCAGTCCTGGTAGACACACACAGACACATGTTAGAGTCAAACAATGTGAGATCACAATGTGTCAAACGGTGATAACCAAGCCGTTGAGCTTGGTTCAAAGACGTGCCTTCACAGATAGCAGTGGGGGAAAAAAAAGTTGCAGGCATGTGCACAGCATTATACACACACACCTCAACACAGACCAAAATATGACAAACAATTCTCAGGCTGCGACACTGACTGGATTTTGAAACTATGCATACGTGTGTGTGTATATTTATTACAGTGGGACGGCCAGATGCAATGAGAGACAAAAACACGTATAGTATCCTTCACCTAATGGAAAGAAATGCAGCACCAAGGAGTCTCCCCTCCACCAGAGGCTAACCAAGGAGAGAAAAGAGGGACGATCCAATTACGCAACAGCGACAGTTAAAGACAAGAAAATGTTTTATCGCATACAGACAATTAGAAATATTGCTGAAAAGCCACTTGCCCCACAGGACCAGTTACATTCCTGGACTTAATTTTTTGGTGAGGATCTACAAACTCAGTTTTAAAAAGCTTACTCGAATCTTTCTGGAAAATTCCAGTATCCATCTCAACATGACAGCATGATATCAATCTTTTGTTGGAGATAGATGGCTTAAATAAATCAACGAGATCGGACAGTAGTTTTACTGCCCATTCTTCATACAAATGATGTCGTACAATAGTAAGTATGACCTCAGAGCTGTCCAAAAGCTTGTCTGCCCACCTTTTATTGAGGCCTCTCAAATTTTTTAAGATCAATAAGTCTTTTGGTGATGACCTCAGAGACTCATAGTCAGGCTGTTGTCGCATCATGTGATGTACTGCAGGCTAAACATGGACAGAATGATAAGTGGAGAGGCCACCGTGGGGTCAGAGGTGAAAGGTTAAAAAGAACCGACAGTCAGTGCTGTGCTGTGCCTAAGTGGTACTGAGTAATTCTAAGACTTCCGATATCCCAGAAAAAGTGTGTAAACATCCTTTAGTTACCAAGTAAAAGGAGAAGAGGTAGATACGTCACAAATTTAAAATGAGCATACTATGGCAGGCACTGGGTTGTGGAGTACCAGGTTCATCTTTTCTAGGTTATATTCTTTAAAACATGAGTAAAAGACACAAAAATTAACACCTCAAACGCACACATAAACACGCAGATGGAAGCAGTGAGGAGTGTAAGTGTTGTTAGAAAAAAAAAAAGATCTCCCCCCCCATGGCTGTTGTGAAAAGAACAGCCCTCCCATGCAGAACTCACTACAATGGACCTTCTCTTAAAGGAGCGGGGATGGGACCAGTCCAAATTCTGTCAGACATATGAAAAGGGAAGCAGGTGTAGAGCAGGGTTAATGCGGACAACACAATCTAATCCTGTAATTGTAGAGTGTGCACTGTAAGCTGCAAGAATGTTAGTTTGTGAACGTAGAAATTACTTACAGCAGCAAATTATTCGAGGGATTGCTCGAATAACAAGCTACATGAACTTAAGGGCCAGTAGCTTGCAGAATAATGAAGAGGTGAGCGTGCTGCATTGTTTTTGACATTTAGTTCATTATTCATTGATGTTTCTTTTGGATATCTATTTGATCTGTCTGTCAGGGTTGCTGTTTATGTTTTGTGCAAGCACACAAAAGATTTAGTCCTTCTTCCAAAGGTCTCCCAAAAACAAAGTGGTATTCAGAAGAAATACAGCCTGGTAATAATGATTTAAAACGAAGAGGGTGCCTTAATGGAACAGCTTTGCCTGCAGGAGCACTCAAAGGCCTTATAAATTAGCATCACAGCTTTTCTTTGCCCTCCTCTTGCCTTTTTCTTATTTTACCTCCTGCTGGAAAAGTTACATAAACTACGTCCCTCTCATTGCTACCCTGACTGCTGAGAAAAGATTTATTTCCACCCCTGCTGCCAAACAGTATTCTTCAATGACAGAGAAGACACTGGGTTATAACTCCGTCTTGGCTATGTGTAACATTACATGAACTCACGGCAAAACTGACTGGTATGTTTTTTTTCCTTAAACATTTTTCAGCACAACTGCAAACCTTATATCTTCCTTTTCTCTCTCTCTCTCTCTTTTTTTTTTTTTTTTACTATTTTTTTAGTTTAAATCAAGAGTTTAATACCTCAAATTGGGGCCAGTTCATTGGCATGCCTGGGCCATGATTGGACCTGAACCATTTCAGGTCATCTTCAGCATCAGTAGCAGAGACTGTGTCTTCCAGCGTGTGGTAGATTGTCTGGAATCTATGGAGACAACATTATACATTATTTTCAAAGAGATATCTGAAATTTCCACAGTAGTTACATTTATGTATTAAAAAAAATCTAGCCATAAAAGAAAACCCTGCTTCTGACCTGTGATTGGTTGAGAGATCCAGGTGCTGTTTAACCTCCAGCAGCAGCTCTTTAAAGAAGCGGATGCGTTTGTCTTCAAACTGCTGCCACTGTTCAAACACCTGCTCCATATTTTCCATATACTGAGGGGTCAACTTGTCAAGTTCTTCAAGGGATTTCTCATAGCGTTCTTTAGTCTGGGAGAAAGAGAGGATCAAAATCACAAACAAAGCATGTCACAAAAAAACAATAATTCCTAATGATTTGCTTGTATATCTAGACTGTCCAACGCAATCCCAAGTAGTTCAAATGTCTTTTTCAGCCGACAACAGTTTTTACTCAAGTAATAATTTTTTTAGCTTCAAATTTAATCCTTTAATCATCTTTCCAAAAAATACACGCAATGTTGGGATGGAAATCTGAGATATGTCCATAAAAAACAGGGATATATCAATGTCATCAGAAGTTTTTATGAACCTCTCAATAACAAAACCATGGAGGATATAAATTCATGGAATTTAAAATGTGATCTTGTGTTATAATTTTTGCTTTTAATGTTTATGCAACAACCCACAAGCCCCATGTAGACCTTTTCCAAATTTTCCAAGGAAGTCCTACCTTCTGCACCTCTTGCTGACACTTCTCCACCTTTTCCTGGAGCTTCTTCTGGGCTTCAGGGTTGTTGTTGCTCTCTAGTTTGCTGTTGTTCTCCCTGCTGGCAGCCAGCTTCTCTTCTTTGCAAGCAGAGTGGTAAGCCTTCTTCATTGTCTCCATCTGTGGATTAAACCAATAAAGTTTACAAAAAACTTGTGAGGTAACTTAAAACAGCTGTAAAGACCAATTAAAGACCGTCTGACTGAGGGATTTCAGCATCTCTACATAAGATCACTGTTGTTGAGAATCCAGAATGTAATCATGTTTCCAAAATGCACATGCATGTAGCTTCTTCACTGTCATTGTGAGTAAGTCTTGAAGGGGGGTTTGATTTGATTATTACTTCTTTGTGAGTAAGGCTGATAACACATGGTCCTTTCTGTGCCTAAAAGCCTGACTAAATGTGTGTCATTCGTCATTTTTAGATCACTTCAACCAATTTCCTACTTAGAGAAGCTTGCTCATTTAAGATCCCAGACACATGAATGTTGGAATGAATGAATAACAAGCAACTCATGTGAGGGAGGTAACTTTGAAACATTAATGCCTGCTGAGTTTTATATGTGATGCATTTATGACAATGGGAATTAACCATTCCTCAGACATTTTGTTGATATCTAAACTTCAACAGAGAGGTGGCAAAGGAAGCAAACACATCCATGGTGGTGCTGGCTCCAATGTTATCAAGTCCCCATTGAAAAATCCATAAAGTCATATGAAATGAGCACTTAAAACACAAGGACAGCAGCCTGTGTTTCTACCTAATTTGATGTAACAAGCAATGAAGTGCTCCTCAGTCTGTGAGCACTGAAAACAAAATGTTAAATATTAATCCAAAAGAAGGGGCTTAGGACTGAGCCAAATACTGTACAGTTTAGCATGTATTTGTTTGTTATTGACATTCTACCCATGTCACCCATATCTGCCACCCATTATCTAGACCATTTAATTAGCCTCATTTCCTCTCTGCCCTCTACTACTTGTCCCTGTTTGTCTGGTCAATAAATAAATCACTATGGCTACAAAACTGTATTGTTCTGTGTCTGCTCAATGACAAGGCCAGGATGTCACCTCCCCCAATGACATCACACAGACACACAGCCACACTCACACAACCACACAGGAAATGGAGGCAAGGAGCCAAGAGGTTGCCAAATGTCCAGCGGCACTGAACATTCAAAAACTTGCATGTGCTTGCCCTTATATGCATGCACAGAAAAAGAAAGGAAATATGCCTTCTGCCAAGTAAACAGGCTGCTAAAATTAAAGCAGGAGTAGGAAATGCATTGACCTGCCTTTGAACTAGGAGGTGCCACTCTCCTTCAAGCCCCCTGTGTTTCCTTCCCATTTACTGACAGTCAAAGAACTACAGGATAAACTGGCTGTCACCTTTGCTAACTGTGGCTAATGTTTGGCAAAAGCTTCTTATTCAAGAAGCTGCAGTTGCAGTTCTGCTCTGTTGTTGTTCAGTAGGCAGGTAGTTATGGAGGGGAAACACCAGTGAGTCAGTAATATGTAATCATATGAACTGAAGGGTAAAATTAATAGTTGGAGCTCTAACCAGTATCTTGAAAAATGACTCTTCTATAGTATTTGCTGTTTATAATTAAAACATTTTTGATAGAAGTTTTAAACAGATGCTGCCATCAAACTTTCTACAATACTGTGAGTTCCTGATGAGTCTGACATCCAAACCTCTTTCAGTTTCTTTGCCCAGGGTTTCTGAGCCTTGCGGAAGCCATCGTCTGCCTCTTTAGTCTCTTTGAAGCCGCCAATCATCTGTTTGTGATAGGCCTCTCTTTGCCAGTTCTTCAGCTTCTCATAGTCCTCCCCCATCAGTGCTCCTTTCACCTCCATGTGGAGCTCGCTCACCTTCTCCGCCTCTGTGCACAGAGCGGCCCACGCCCTCTCTAACGTACCATACTGAGGACCTGAGGAAAGAGTTATTTGCCAGTGTCAGTGTCTGTGAAAGTCAGGCTTTGAAGGATTGTGGAAAGATACATCTGTTTGTGTTTCGCATCAGCACAAATGCACTACTCCTCAGGAAGCAGGGAGCATAATCCCTGAGACTTATTTCTACTACAGGTGACATTCTTAATAGAATATCTTTTTGTCAATTCATTCACTCAGTCTGGAAATTAAAACTTCTATTTGAAATGCAAAGCTTATATTCCTACCTTTCTCTATGAGCTGCCGCCAGCGCTTCCCCCATTCTGTGAGCTGCTGTGCATACGCCTTTTCAATACGTGCCCGCTCATGAATACAACTCATCAGATCATTACAGAGTCTGTTGCCATCATCCACCCGTTTCACTGTTCGCTTGTAGTTACCAACCTGAGAGAGTAACAGAGAAACAGAGGAAGAAAACAGTGAGATAGTTGAGAAATAGATCAATGAGTAATGACTTCTCAACAATTGACAGCACTGTTGATTTGCAGTTGCACTCAAGTTAATTTCTTAATTTTGGATTTATTCTACTTGTTTCATCAATGGCTACTGACCTGTAAATTTATTTTTTTAACACAACACTTTTCAGTTAAAAATAAACAACAGCAGAATTGTGATCAGTATTCTCATATCTCACCTCCCAGAAGCTGTCACTGGAGACATCTATCATGGAGTCATCGTAGGAGCCTGACATTGTTGCTGCCCTGAGTTACACTTAGTGTATAGGGCCTAAAAAGACAGAAAACAAATTAAGTACAGGGAAAAGTATTTAATCATAGGTCAGTCAATTATTTGTTTCACAGGAAGAAAATTAATCTCAACTTCTCAGTTAGTAATCCACAAATATGACTCATTTTTTTGATTACAGCTCAACAAAGCAATACTGACACAAAGAAATTGTAAATTAAAAAGCAGCTTATCCGATAATCAGATAAAACTGCCAACCACTCCCATTTTTTAGCTTCCTAAATGTGAGGCTCTGTTGCATACACAATAGCAAATGGATTATCTTTGGATGTTTGACTGACAGTCAAAAGACAGAATTAAAGACTTCAGCTCAGTCTGTAGAGAATTATTTTAAGCACTTTTGTGTTATTTTTTGTATATAATGAGCCAATGTTAAAGACAGTTGAGATATTATATACAGCAAGTGGAAAGGGCAACACTTATTTTAATCAGTCTACACTGTCTCTCATGTTCTATTTTTGTATTAAGAGACCAACAGCTGATGGGCCACAACATCGAGCCAACATCCTCATTTAGTCACAATGACACTCTTCAGAGACTACAGGTGTGAATCAGACGATAAGGTTGTGAATACAGAGTAAGAATGGAAATAGTTCAGAGAAGCGATACAAAAAGATGTAGAAGGGAAAGCCCAATGTGACCTGGTTGGATAATCTAGGCAGCAGGTGGGTGTTTTTATGCTTTTTTTATAACCTCACCACCCTCAACACATGACAAAGTTGAACCACAGTGGTTGCTGGAGGCACAGTCTCAGCTAAACTATATGTGTGTGTGTGTGTGTGTGTGTGTGTGTGTGTGTGTGTGTTTGTGTGTTTGTGTCTGAGTGCGACTGACAGAGACAGAGAGTAAAAGAAACTGTCAAGAAGCACACAGCGGGCCGTTTCCGTTTCCTTCAGACGGGTGTGACAGTCAGTCCTCTGTTATGTTCCTCTCCCCCTCTCCTCACCACATGTCCATCATTTCAAATTCAACAGCCCAGCAAACAGTCTCTCTTTATTCCTTCCCCCCGTCCTCTTCCTCTCTGCTCACTCTCTCACTCCCTCCTCCCTTCTCTCGGCTCCATCAGCCTGGAGCATCTCCTTTCTACAGCTCTGTCTGGCCCAGTTCAGATCTAGTATCTTGTAACCATGTATATGTTCAGACTGTGGTGACGTTCAGCAGAGACTGACTGTAACCATCAGGAAACTCACCTTGAATGGATCTCAAGTGACCACTCAATATCGGATTTTACTTTGCAGCTTGCATTTAATTGCCCCTCTAGGATAACAGCAACCACTGCAAGGAAGGAAAAACTAAATAGCTCTAAAACAAGACATTAAATAGTCATTTTTAAAGAAGATCAATCGCCTAGTGATAGTCATCTGTCATTATTATTCACAATTAACAGACTGAAGGATTGATTTATAAATTCATTTAAATTTATATATATCAAAAAACCCTGTTATCATCTCAAGAGTTCAGTCATGCTGGAAGTTTCTGTTTGAAAAAAACAACCGTGTTTTTTCCTTATATCGAAAGGTTCATTTTCACTACTAAAAAAGGGGCCAAAGGAAGACACACAAGTCTTACTATGAATCCTACTGTTTGGTTTTATGCAGGTGGATAGTCAGTTACACATATTTAAACATCAGTATCATCCGTCTAATACCCATCTCTTTTTAAGGGCCGTCCACTTGTGATCTGATCACACAAGATGCACTTTAGTGCCAAGTGTGAACACACAGGACCTCTTTCAGCTGAGTGAGACAGCAAGAGGATGAGGGCTAATGCTTAATGTGTGTGTGTGTGTGTGTGTGTGTGCATGTTGGTCAATGGTCAGTGGCCCGTGTCCTCCAGGGCAGGACTGGGACAGAGGGTGTTATTGTGGTCGATGCTAGCTGGGGAACAATCTCCCCTTTAACTGTATTTGTAGTTTACAATCAGATCGTTCAAACAGTCAAACACACACACTGCCACAAACAGATGTTGTCTGTCACTATTTACAGAGAAAACTATATGTTTCATTTTACTCGACTTCCTCATGAAAGATTCCCTTGATGATAGACACAACTGTAAGAGTAACACATCTCGTATGACAATATTTTGACTCAGCTCCTGAATATTGTTAATTAATGAGACTGTGACAACAAGGAAAATAATTTAAATATGTACTGATTTTTCTTTTTTTGAGCATGCAACAGCAAAGCAGTCAGTAGTGAAGAGTTAATAATATTTAATCAACTAACAGCAATTTGCAAAATGACCTGAAAATAAAACATTTGAGCTACATATCAATGTTACAGTAACAAAATAATAGCCATGAAACTTTGCATAACTGCTGTTGATTACTACAGAGGCTCTAGAGGCTCAATAACTTGCATTCAAGACAGCTCTGGTACATCTTCAGATTTAAATATCAATCTTAATCTAAAAAAAATGGTTACACACACACACAAACAAAAAATACTGTTTACAGAAGTCCAAAGTTTTCTGTTGCCTCAAACCCTCATAAGCATGCATATTAGTGGACTGTGTGGACTGCCTACTTTTCAAAGAAACAACCTATCCTAGTGATCACTGGTGAGATACAATATAGTCTGATTCAGCGAGGCGTGCGTGTGTGTGTGTGTGTGTGTGTATAAAACAGAAAAACGATGTTGTCCTCTTGTGCCTTCTGAATTTCCCTACCAGCTGTCCATATTTGTCATGCACCAATCACTGCTGCAGCCCAGGAGAGGGACACACAAGGGACAAATGGAACGAGCCACAAATATCTTTTCTAAACATGGCAACATGTCTTCTCACATTAAACTCTGCTGAGCACAAACTTCTGCTGACAGCATGACCAGATCAGCATAAAATGTGTATAAATTACAGTTTTAGTAATTTTTGCATTATGCTTTTGGTATACATACTAAGTAAGGGCTATAATCAACAAAATCAAAGATCATATTACTTTTTACTTTGTAATTAATACTGTGAAAGTAGTTACACTTTTAGAAGATATTTATGTGTATGGACTTTTTAAAAAATTGATAATGTTGGAGCAAATCAATGTTAAAATGACCTTGCATTGTCAAATAATCTTAAGCCACAGCAATTCATTAGCAATTCCTTCATCACAAGAGCTCTTTCCCAGGCCTGATGTAATCAACAGCAAACAGGAACAGCCGTCCGCACACCCTTGGCTCTGTAGGACATGGTGACTGTGTTAAACAATTGAACGAGGCTTGACCCAGTACTGTAAACAATGTTGTTGACTAAGTCGAGGTCTAAGTCCATTCACTCTGTCACTCTGCAGGAGCAAGCCGGAAAATTCAACACTGTATGCTGCTATTCACACGCATACAAAAAAATCACATGGGAATGAGGAGAATTTATTAAAAAAAGTAAGGTGGAGAAATGGCGATCTGGCATTGTGTGTTTGACATCTAAATTTGATGTGACAAATGAGCCAACAAAACCGTCTTTCCTGCCAACAAATGCATGATTTCATCAACACTGCAGAGAGACTTGGCCGAATTGGGGTTCTTAGATTACAGGCTTAGTGATTACGTAATTTAACACAACAATGATATCCACTAACGTCTGATAAGCAAAGGTACTGAGCATGCTGGAATTTGGTTGCAGATAGAGGCCAGCAGCAGATAAATGTGAACAAATTTGCATTCCTCAATGCTACCATGCCAAAAATGAACCCTGGGATGTTGAGCAAATTCCCACACTGTCTCTACTCATCTGACTCATTCTACAAACACACACATTTGATGTAGTGTTAACAAATGTCAGTAGTTTGTTGATATTGTAGATAAAGGCACAGAGAGCAACAGCTGTCTGCAACAGGCAGCTAGCTAAAAATGGTGAGAGGCAGACATTGAGACAGCAAAAGCAAGAGATGACCATGTGTGTTATAAAAAGCACATGGTAGCTTACTGTACTATGCTGCTGGAAAAAGAAGCCCTGAGTCATGTCTCACTAAAAGACACATGAGATGTCAATGACCTTTTCCGACGGGCACTGGCACTGGAAAATTGGAGAAGAGGACGCAACTAAAGGAAGAGACAAGGTAAGCAAAATGCAGGAAATACTAGCCTTGTATACAAGAGTATATTCTTTCCCACAAACCACCAGCAAACTGTCTATTCACCCCATGTTTATTTCTCAGAATACTCTTAGGGTTGTCACAGAGACACATTGGCATGAGTGGAGCTGGGAAGCAGGAAACAACAGGACACACACACCACAGAGATGAGCACACATAAAACTGACGGGCACATCCATATCTGTCTTAAAGCTGTGAGTGTTTATATTAACTGTGTGCAAAGTCTAATCAGAGTGCCAGGAGAGCAACCTGAGTGGTGCTTTATCACTTCAGAACAAACTCTTATCAACAGATTTCAGCAAGGACATCTTCAGATTAATGTCATACAATGTCAATATTTTTGTACTAACACAGTCTGGCTGGCCAAGTAATCAGTAACTGCTGCAGAGGGGACAGGAGTGTGCAGTAAAAGGAGTTTTCCTCATGGCTGCTGTGTCATGTTTGGTTTCCTTCTAAATATTGAAACCTCTCAGACTCATCTACATCACTGTCAATGTAAGCAAGCATCTACTCTAAATGCATGAATGCACTACTTACTTCCCGTATTGTTTAGGAATCTACTAGTCTTTCTTTTCAGCTGTTTGCTGTCATTATTTCCATTATCTATTCATCTGCAGACCAAAACTATATTTATTGTTTGGTCTACAAAATAGTGAAAAATCCCCATCACAATTTCATTGTTGATGTCCTAAAATGTCTTGTTTTGTCTGGTCAGCAGTCAAAACCAACTAGCGAGCCAATCGTCAAACTGGAGAGGCTGCATCCAGAGAATCTTGTCTTTAAAAAATGTGGCATTAGTTTTTCATTATTTTCTGACTAACAATGAGTCCAGAGAGAACCATCAAATTAAGTCATTATGAAAATAATCTACTGACTATTACTTTAAAAAAAACCCACCCAACTCACTTATATCCTTTATATTAATTCTGATCATTGAGACTTAATGAATAGAGAAGCAAGCTTAAGTCAATACTCTGCCAGTTTTGTACCTCACAGCGCCTTGATGTCATAATAACATTAAAATTGCTTATCTAACCAGGGGTGATTTTTTTTTGTCTGTTTCCATTTCCTTCCTGTGTTGCATAAAAGCTTGCAATATCTCACAGGCAGGGAGTGCAGCTGAACTGGTCTATCCCTTCAATATTGCGGTTTCACAGCAGGACGTTGCTAAATCCCGACTGGGCTATGAGAGAAAAAAATACAATCATTCCTTTGCTTCTTTCTCTCTTATGCACACTTGTGCACAAGCTTGAGGGTCAGAAGTTTCCATGGCAATCATAGGTTATGACCTTGATTTTCTTTCCCTGTCACTCAATCACCTCTGCCCTCCTTCCTCATGTGAGCTCAACAGCTGCACTGACTGCTGATCTCACAGGAATACTGCATTTCAAATGTGGATTCTCTCAATAACACTCTCTCAACTATCCAGTCTTTATAGAGATCACTGACAGAACTTTATTCTGTGGTTAAGAGGCTCCAAAACACCAGACACTAAAACCGTTGGTCCAACAACACCAGGTCAACTATAGCCTCAACATAACTGACCAGTCTGCCTGCTCGAAAACCCTATGCTCCATGGTCAGGGAGAGACAATGGCATTTGTTCCACACTTCAGGCATTTTCCACTGGACAAGCCAGCAGCAAAGAAAGGAACATAATGGAGGGAAATTCAGTATTACATGACAGGGAAGGGGAGATCCTGACGTAACCGTCAGCGCTTTTTCCTGTGGAAGCCCCTGTCCTGCACACAGAGTGGTTTCTCATGTGATGCATTTAAAGCTGCAGACTTTTCAGGAAAGCACCATGAACACAGAAGTTCATCTGATATGCACACAATAGCAATTTCTTCCACAAACACGAATCACATAGGAACCAAAAACTGCACTTAGGCAGTTTAGGCTTTCTGAAGCAAATTAAATGTGTTTACAATAACAAGCAGGCCTATGAATAAGGGTTACAACATATAACTACTGTCATTAACAATAATTGGTTAGTCTATGAAGCACTATAACCTCTGAGAAAACAAGTAATGTCTTAAAATGTTCTATTTTTAATCAGACTAACAAGCCCATTAACCAAAACATTAAGTTTAAAATGAGATAAAACCAGGACAAAGAGAAAATACCCATATTTAAGGAGCTGGTACCAGCAAATACTTGGCATTTTTGCTTGAAATTCCTTTCTCTTTGCTTATCATTGCAGCAATAAGTTGATTATTCTTTGGTCTAAAAAACATAATAGAAATAAAGCCAAGCTGAATTAATCAAAGTAATTGCAGTTAAATTTCCTTTATCTAGTTAATTCAATAATGGTGCATTAAGAGAATGTACTACTTTTTGTACTTTCTGGATTACTTTTAACTTAGCGGGAGGGAGATCATGTTTTCTCATACCAACAATGGCTCATATCCCTGTAACTGCTTCTTGTGTGCTCTTGGAGAAAACAAAAGAAAGATCCCTCTAATTGGAAAGCAGTGCCCCCAGTCAAAACTGGAATACCCATTCTAAGTTTAGCTCAGGTTCGTGAAGGAGCAGTCAGTTCACATAACCTCCTACCCTCAACCTACCTGAAAAAAAAGGAAACAGCATCTTTTCCACAGAGCTTTCACTACTGCTGTACCCTGACAACACCACTCCCCAGACAAACCACGTAGTATAAGATCACTAAGCATGTCAAAATACCCCAGCTGCATGACTATGATGACTGATGACTTCCACTGATTCATGACAATATCATGACTATTGCCTCTTTGTCATGCTCAGTAGGTCCCCTCATCCCTGCTTCACGTGATTAATGAAGTCAAGTATTTGACTGTAATTGATCCAAATATTACAGCCACCCAAGCCCTGACTCTTATGAGTAACCCCACATTTCTTTCTGTTCAAGTATCATGTGTTTAAAATGCTGTACAGGAGTCAGGACTGAACTTGGCAGCCGGCTGGTACTGCGCAAAGCGAAGCACTGGCTGTACTCAGAACAGAGCTCAGGGCAGCCCTGAAATGAAACCAAGCAGGTAGCAGGAGCTGCGACATGTTACCCCACTGCAAATGACAAAATGCTGTATTGTTGCAAATATGCTATGCGTAATGACATGACATGGACCAGGGGGGTTATCTCTACTTGCGAAACCTGCCCCGCCCTTTATCCTCCATGCAATGAAACACCAGTCTCACCCTACGAAAACTAAACAGCTGGGGCAACTGCATGATTTGGCTGGTTCATAGGAACCAAAATTGAGGCCTTTATTAACTACAGCAGCATTTACAAACCACATCCCAACGGTGCTAGCTTAGCAACAGTGTTGGACTTTTAATACCCCGAAGTACCCAAAATACTGCAGTCGTGCTGTAACGTAAACGGTAGAATCAGTCAATGGTGAAATGGAGAAACTTCAATTTTATGCTACATCACACGTCTAAGATCACCCAGGTACTGTCGTTACAACACCCTTTACTTAGTTAAGTAGTTTTAAGTTTTTATGAACACCACAGTATAAAGTTTCCATCGGGAAGTAACTTAACGTTAACTTTAAGGTTAGCCCCTGTGTAGCTCTGATGTTAGCGAATTAGCCACAGCCCCTTTCATAAAAAGTTCAACGCACTACGTAAATGTCTTTGTTAAAGCTTACCTGGCACAGGTTTATTCCTCTAGATTGTTTAGGTTTGAACGAAGAGTTAGTTCTCTTGTTGGTGCCAATTTACAAATCTTTTCACCCGTTTTTTCTGCTCAGCAGCGGCACCATCGATTGACTGACTGACTGACACAACCGTCAGTTACTCAGTACGGCACAGCTCTTCCGGTCATGACATTTCAAAATAAGACTAGTAGTGAAGGAGTAATGTTTACGTGATAAACAGTACCAGCGTCGGAAATGTATTAGGCTAAGTACGTGTAATGTAATTACGTGGTGGTTTAGTAATTACACTTGAATAGTGTGTTACATGAGTTAAGATTAATCTGTGTAGGACTATACAAAAGTATCTCTTCCTCGACCAGCTAAAACAGTTAAGTGCCACCTTAAAATCAAAGCAAGAGTACTAATAATCCATTTAATATAATGAACAATTCTATCATTATAAAACAGATCATGCTGTATGACTGCTGAAAGCAATTTTGCATTGTTGATCACTATTTTTTTTAACATATAACATTGCAAAGTACACAATTTCAATTGGAAATACTAGAGAGTATTCTATTTACAGACAAAATGACAGGTAAAACATATGCTGCCTAAACATAGCATCAAATTTAATCCAAACAACATGGCTGAGCTTCTGGTATTAAGGTCTGCTTTATTCTTTATTCTGAAGAGTAACGTTATAAAAACTTTATTTCGAAATCCCCTCACATCCGATCTTGCACTATTGAGACTTGACAGCTTCATGCAAACTGGGGAGAGGCGCGGCTGTCTTACGTCACAACCCTCAAAAAACTTTTTCTAGTTTCTTCAAGCTGAGGCACCCTTAGCTCCAGTTCCCATTGTGAGGTCTGAGGCCCTGTGGGGCCCTACAGAAACTTCCAGGGCCTCCCTCCCAATGAGTTACACTTATTGGAGCTTATTTTTAAATTCATGGAACAAACTAAGAAACAAAAACATTGAAATTTCTAATGTATTTATAAGGATAAACTCCTTCAGGTTTATCATCATGTTTTCAAGTGGGTCCCAAAATATGTCACAATCACATGGCAACAGAGAAATGACAGAATAAACATAACAAATAAAACTAATAATGTGGCATCATATACTTTAGAGTCTCTCAGGATAGTTGCCCACTTGCTGATCCAGCCCTAACTTAAGTTTTAGATATACTGAGGTCATACATTTAACTGCTGTTGGTTAACATATACTTTTTTAAAAAACAAAAAGACCAGTTCATCCAAATCACAACAAAATATTTTCCACTAACCCTTGCTTCAAAAAAAAGAACATTTATTTGTTGTCAAGGCAGCACCAATAAAAGATGTTTTATTGAGAGGAAGACAAAAATCAAAAGGAAAACAATGCATTTCTCTTGCAAAACGGTCTAATTACCACAAAGCTAAAAACTGAGAAGCTAGTGTTATGTACAACTCATGAGCTGCACAATTTATAACCACAATGAAGAAAACCAGCAGCCAGAAATAACCAGAAACTTCCTTATTTAACTACTAGACATTTCTCAGAGTTAATTCAGTAAATATGGTCTAGCACAGGGGGCTGTGTGTGTCTTACAGCCTTAAAAAAGACTGACACAAATCAGACGGGTAGATAAATTTGAGTATAGACCAACATATCTGTGGCTTACACTCGTCAATGAGCTGTTATTCTACATGTGTAGTAAGTAGCCTCAGGGTCAGGAGGAAACAGCAAGGTGGTGGGGGGGAGGTGTGTTAAACCTTGAAGGTCAAGGAACGGTGCCATGCAGAGAACTACTTTACATAAAGAACAAAAAGGTCATTTGCCTTTTGAAGGATTGACCTCTGATTAATCTAAACTCCAGACAGATTAGATTCATCAAAGGCTTTACGGCCCTTTTCCACAGCGAGGTGACAAGAAAAGAAAAATCATTATTTAAGAGGGTTAAATAGAAATTTCATGAACTAAAAAAAGCAAACAAACAAGGCTGTAACATAACCAGTGACAATTTTTCTTCCACATAAAGAAACCTAAATTTATTTAACTTTACTAAGCACCAACTGGGTTTCTACATCACAGCAGAACTGAACAGCTTGATTTAATCACAACTGGGCCACAGAAATGTTTCCTCAGTGGAGCCCTGTTAACACCTTCATTTATCCAGAGACAAGCCCCTTCTTTAAGAGTAAATAAAGTATTAATTATAACAATCAAGCCTGGACTGATGGGTGATTATACTCAGCAAAACTTAATGAGATAAAATCATTAATCACTCCACTTTTTCATAAAACAACCCTAATCAATACCCAAGTGGTACATTCTTTTCAAATGATTATAAAGCGAAAATTGCAAGTATCTGATAAAATAGTCAAACAATTAAAATACCACATTAAATACTGCAAAAAAATAATAAAAAAGCAATCTTTTTCCAATACTGTTCAGCCCTACTTGTAAGATGCATACATTCCCACCTTATATTAGTATTTGCGGTAGTAGATGTGCAGCAGATATGTTGTTGGTGTTATTACTCAAAATGCAACATACCTACATATTTTTAAGCAAAAATAAAGAAATAAAGTGCAATAGAGCTCAGTACCGTATACAATCAATCTGAATGAAACCCCCCTGCCTATACATACTAATAATGCACTTATAAAAACATAATAAATTTTTATTTTGGGGCTTTTATACATTTACTACTTTAAATTCTGTCTTAAAACTGCCTATCATTACACCTAAGTTCCTATTTCTTGTTGTCTCTCTTTCATTCCTCTTATTACATTTCATCTCACAAAGCTTCCCCTTTAAGCAACTGTGTGGTGTGTCAAGCCAAAGTGTCAGGACTCAGCAATCATCCAGCTGATGTGTACAATTCACAGCTCTTCATATGAGCTGTTGCCATTTTCCAAGCAGCAGCGTCTACCGCAGCCACAGTTATCAGAGGAGAAAGATCCTTTTAAATTTCCTCTCCAAGCATTTCAACGATTTTTTTAAGGTTTTTGGGGAATTTTTTCCTTATCTTCATAGGAAGCCTGGGCTGGGGTGGGAACTGTTGTTTGCTGCTGTTGCTGAGATACGTGAGCTTGGCTTTGACCTTTAGCCCCACAAACATAATGTCTACATTTAAGTTACTCATTCATGCAAACAGCCAAACACTCCAGCCTTTAAACTCTCCAGATATGAACACATTGTTGATTCTCCTCCCGTCCTGCAGCAGACTTGTTGCCCCCTGGTGCCCTCAGTCAGTGAAATGTGCAGACAGGGAGCAGTCCTCCGCCGAATAGGTGGGCTAAAAAAAAAATAACAAAAAACGTCTGGGTGGTTCTTTCTTGTCCCCTGTGCCCCACTGCTGGACCCTGTTGTAATGTACAGGAAGTCATTAAGAGTCACTGATTTGATGTCACTTCCAGGTGGCAGCAGTGGGGCGAACGCCTGCACTCCCCTTGTTGCCCTTTGACCCCAGGGACTGACCCGAGCGGCTTCGTAGGTCGCGCTCGGCATTCTCGCTCTGCGTCTGCTCCTCGTCATACCTATTCACACACAGAGGGTCCCAGAGTGAAAAAATACATGTGAAAGAGAACCAGCCCCCCCCCTTTTTGCCACCGCATTGACAAAAGAGTACGTAAACAAGGTGGATTACAGCAACAATAGCCCCCTGCTTAGCGCCAAGCTCACTTTACCCTTTATTTTTGTATGTTTCTGCTCTCCCCTCTAACCCTTCGATAGCTCAGTTGGTAGAGCGGAGGACTGTAGTGGCTTACCCAGGCATCCTTAGGTCGCTGGTTCAAATCCGGCTCGAAGGAATGACTTTTAAAGAAGGGCTTACTAATATGTCCCATTTCTGTAATAATTAACAGTACATATGGTTTACGGTAGGACATATTGGAACTGGGAATACCAATCCAACTGTTCAATTCTAAAATATCCTGTAGCAAATTAATTAGTAATGGTTTGCTGTTAAACATTTCTATAGATCTATGTCTCCATGTTATCTGTTTGTGAGGTTACAATAAGTTATAAATAGCTGTTAAATACAGTAAATGACAACCGTTCATGTAATGTTTTTTAACTGTTTGTCCCCCTTTGATTGCTTGTTTAGCTGAGTTGAAGCAGGAGTCTGTTATGGCAGAGATCCATTATTTACAATGAAATAGTGCATCTGCTAAAATAAACTAATTAACACCTCTGCTTGAACTCTTACATTAGAAACTGACCATATGAATATATGGTTAAAAAACATTTACACTATCTTTTATTTAAAGGTTATTGGCCCAAAGCTTTTTAAAAGTTTCCTCTGAACCACTCAGTCATTAGATAAAAGAGAGGAGGCCTGTCTATCTCTCTCTCATACCAACTTCAATACTCTTTGTGTCTGTGGAGGGGAAAACAAAATGTGGAAGTACATTCTGTAGTTCAAACAACAGTCCTAGGGCAAATGCACAGAGCTGTGGGTGCAGGGAATAACTTATCCATTGTTCCTCTGCTGTCATATCCAGACTGAAATGTTGCAAATCTGGTTCAAAATTGGCAAATTTTCCCTTTACCTGGTTACAACGTAGCACACAGTGGAACAGTCCTTGTTCCAGATGCCTTTCAAATCACATTTAACAGATCTTCCTTCATGGCGGAATTTAACCAGCAACCTAAGGATGCCTAGAAATTTAACTAAAGTTCTCCGCTCTACCAACTGAGCTATCGAAGGCATATCCCACTGAAGTCGAGATAACCTACTGAGCTTGGAAATTCGGGAAAGCAAACTTTGACATTTGACTGATATTTTTCGCCTCTGTGTGACGCCCCCTGGCTGTAAGAGGCTGCTTAGTTTGACTGACTGGTAGATTTTTATGTCACTCACAGAACTTGATAGTTGCCCAGCGCTTCTCGCGGCGGGCTGCGATTCCAGCGGCAGTCTGGGATGTCTCCGTTGGGCGTCACGATGTTGAGAGTGTCGTTGATGAGGTTGTACTTCAAGATGCGGTCGTTGGCTGTGCTGGAGGTCAGTGAGGGCGAGGCGTTGACCTGAGGATGATGAAGAAAATGACACCCACATCTAAAAAGTGAAGTGTTTTTTTGGCTAAACCACAAAGAGAATAAGCCGCATTTAGACTCAGAGCGCCTGGACAGAGCTTTGTAAGTGCAACATGATGAGTATGACGTCTCATTTCTTCCTATTTCCTTATAAACCCTCTTATCAGGCAGGAAATTCTGCTGCTAATATGCTATAACGGCTGTGCTCATAAACATACATTCAAAGAAGAAAACTTGATACACTGGAAAAACTAACCAAGTGCCAGGAGAGATGATTTCAACACACACACACACAGTTTTCCTCGAGTAGATGGCACAGACAAAACGAGTTCAGCCTTTAAGCTTTTGTTGTGCCCTGTTTACCTGCTAACGAGAGTTGACTACTTGCAGGAATAACGAACAAAGGAAAGAGTTCCTCTCTAGGTTTGTGGCACATGTTTCTTCAGTCTCTCACAGCGGACCGTTTATGCCCTGCAACCAACTTTATGTCGCCCAAAATAGATCAGATTGGTGTCTGTTAACAGAAATAGTTCAGACCTAGCCTGGAAACCCAGCAACTCATTGTACAGCTGTCAAAATGAGTCCAGTAAAATGTGACAGACTCATGACAAACACGATATTCAGAATGAATTTAAAAAACATGATACAGTGATGATAGAAGCCTCCTATTTAAGTTTCAACACTCACCAGGAAATAGTCTGTATCTGTCTGCGTAACTTAGCACATACTCAATTTAAAAACAGTATTTTAAGCATTGTTCTTCAGCTACAATAGGTAAACGACACACCTTCAGCACACACTTGTATACAGAGGCACACGTCCAAACATACAAAGATCAACCTCAAGGGCATTTAAAGTTGCTCAGCACTCAAGTAAAAGGAGGGTGGGGTCACTGTGTAAGCATGCTAAGTATCTTTGGGCTTGGTCATGTATGCAACACATCTTCAGACACGAGGCGAATAAAAAACATGTTGTTTTTACACAGCGGAGGTTAATTTTTAGAAGGATCACACCCTTTCTGTATGAGTTTATAGAAGTTAGTGTGTGCAATAACTTTTAAGTGTTCGATCACTCACCTCAATAAGCCATGGCTTTAGCTTGTCATCAATAATGATGTCATACCCGTAACACTCGAAACAGTGCTTGTCGTTGTTCATTACAGGCTGGAAGAGGGAAAAGGCTGATTTAGAAAGAGGAACTAGTCAGTATTGTGGGTGATTGTGACATGCTGGGAACACTTAAATGCAACAGAGGATGATTCAGTAGGGAAAGGTGTTCGCAAATTTTTTAGAGTAAAAATATACCAGTGGACAAAACTGTCAGTGCGCAGAGCAACCTGAGTGTGGAGGCCGGAGAGGGAAGTGAGTCAGAAAGCTTAGCAGAAAAGGGAAGTGTGCGTCGGGTGAAGAGCACTGTTGTTCTAAAAACACAAAGGCATCACCACATCGAGGTGGTCCAACAGCTGCGCGTTTATAAAAGCTCATCAGCAGAAATCACCGAAGGCTCGATACTTAAAACAGCATCCCAACAGGAAGAGAGAAAGAACACAACCACCGCAGGTTTCAACATGTGGTACATGGTGGTTTTTGTAGTGCATGTGGCTGCAGCACCACATACGTAATATAACTATGTAATATCTATATTATATTTTCCACTACATTTACTCAAGAACCATTGTTACTTTATCAGAAAGTTTCATCCAAGCAGCTTCTTAATTACAGGTACAAGAACCTTAATATTACATAAGAAATTTAAGACTAATTTTTTAAAAAAGCACTGTCAGAGAGCCACATGCAGTATGTCAACAAGTTTACTAGTTCACTAGTCCTAGTTAATTAGTTACAGCATATTTTAGACCTGAGTGCTCCTTCGCAATCTAAACTATGTACATAGAAAGCGAACTTGCACATTCCTAAAGTAAAAAGCTGTCCTTCGAGCCGGATTTGAACCAGCGACCTAAGGATGCATGGAAAAGCGACTACAGTCCTCCGCTCTACCA